>JAJPGS010002254.1:725000-856256 GCA_028654335.1 Alnus rubra | reverse complement strand
TGTCTCCTTGAACTAAAATACAACTATTTATACTTTCATGTCATTATCATGTAACTAATATATATCTATATATATATGGTACGGTTGTTTTATGAACTCAGAAATTAGAAGAAGTACTGATAGAACAAATCGAGCACTTCGTGCATTAGACAATGAAAAACACGTCAAAGACTTGATAGACACTGGTCAATTCAGAGAAGAAGATGAGAAAGACATAGATGTACCTTATTTTGATTTGGATAGCATTCTAGCAGCTACAGATAACTTCTCAGATGCAAACAAGCTCGGAGAGGGGGGCTATGGGCCTGTTTACAAGGTGATTTCAACTATTTTAATTGGTGTTTAATCTTCATGTAAACTAGTTTTTGCTTGGTGGTAATATGGGGAGTATGGTGTCTCAGGGCACATTTTCAGGAGGTCAAGAAATTGCGGTAAAAAGACTCTCAAATGTCTCGGGACAAGGCTTACAAGAATTTAAAATGAGGTGGTGTTGATTGAAAAACTTCAACATAGAAATCTTGTCAGACTTCAGGGATATTGCGTAAAAGGATATGAAAAGATTTTACTCTATGAGTACATGCCCAACAAAAGCTTAGACTCATTTATATTTGGTTGTTCTCTAAATTCATTTCCTAATCTCTTACTGTGCTTGAAATATACCTTGTTTGAGTAAAGTTTGATTTATTATTGTTGCTAAAATTGTTTTCTTGAATGATAAATTGAAAACTTGCAAGATCAAAAGCTACGCATGTCTTTGGACTGGGAGATGCGCTTCAAAATCATTTTCGGAATAGCTCGTGGGCTTGTTTATCTTCATCATGACTCCAGATTGAGGATCATCCATAGAGATTTGAAAACCAGCAACATTCTTTTAGATGAAGAGATGGATCCCAAAATATCTGACTTTGGCTTGGCAAGGATGATTGAAGGCAAAGAAATCGGGGCAAATACAACCAGACTAGCTGGAACTTAGTAAGTTAATTGTAGACAATGTAACTATGAAAGCTAATTCAATCCTAACTCTATATAGACACAAAAATGTACAAGTTCCTAACTTATCCACCGATAAACATTATATTGCAGTGGCTATATGTCTCCGGAGTATGCATTAAATGGACTTTTCTCAGTCAAATCTGATGTATTTAGCTTTGGTGTAGTTCTACTTGAGATTATAAGTGGAAAAAAGAATTATCTGTCAAAACTAGACATGAGCCTTATAGGTTATGTAAGTATGTTTAAGATTTGTAGTCATTAATTTCTTTGGTCATTCACTGCTCCTTTAAAATTTTGATTTTGAAATTGTCTCAGGCATGGATGTTGTGGGTAGAAAACAAGGTGTTGGATTTAATGGACCAGACTCTACGTGAAGTTTGCAATGCAGATCAGTTCGTGAAGTGCGTAAATATTGGACTCTTATGCGTACAAGAAGACCCAAATGACCGCCCCACCATGTCAACTGTTGTTACTATGCTTGACAGTGAAACTGTAACAGTTTCAACTCCGAAAGGGCCAGTTTTTGTTCAAAGAAAAGGCCTTTCCAGCACAGCTAGTTCTTCTACTAGACCGGACACATATACAGCATCAACTAGCAGTTTAGGAGGAACATGGTAATGCATGATATCAACGCAAGTTCTCGTGAGTGTGTCCTTTACTAGACTTGCAAAGGTTCTCGTGGACAAAACATTGGTTTCTATAAATCAGAAGATTGTATTAGCCCTTCACCCAAATGAAAATTTTCTCCCCATATCTATTCCTTGAAACTTCTCTATGGTAACTGTATTTGGTGATGATTGTAATTTCTTTTACTACTCTGTTTCAGTCATTGTAAAGCAACCTATATGTAAGATAGCTCATAACCTGCAACCATATTGGTTAGTCTTCTTTTTCTAGTTGAAGTTTGAATATAATCTCTTATGATTTAAGCATTATATTTTTCTTTTCTTTATTTCTTCTCTCTTTCTTTCTTTCTTTCTTTTTTTTTTCCTTTTTTTTGGGGTTGGGGGGGGGGGAGAGTAGGCTGAGGATTTGAGTAGTAGGATTGGGTAGTGCGGGTATGTTTGGTAAGTGAGTGTGGGTTGAACTTTTTTATGGTAGTAATAAGAAGTGATAGATGTGATATAAAGTAAGAAGAATTTGTATTGAAAAGTAAAAAAGTAAAAATAATTTGTATGGAAAAATAAAAAAGAATTTGTATTGTAATAAATTTTTTTATTTATTTAAATAGTAGTAAAAAATTATTGATGTGATATAAAATTAGATAGTTTTGAAGTTGATTGTTTTTAGAAAAAGTGAAAATATACTGGGAGAATTTTTCCTCACTTGCCAAACAAGCCCAGGTCAAGCGGAGTTGAGCCTGAGTTGGCTGCCTAGGTTTTCGACTAAATCAAGTTCATCAATCCTCAATTAAATCTCGAAGCATGTATTTACACTTCAACTGATCATCACTATTATTCCGGTGTAACATTACAATTGCAATCAATAGTTGCTTGTTTGATTCTTTTGCTCGAGTATCATGTTTAGTTGGCAAGAACTGGCGAAGACTCTACCCTATTATTAGACACTCGACATAAGGAAGGGTGGGCAACTAATTTCAGGTATCTTCACATAACTATCAATTTTATGATTACCTTAGCTCTCTCTTTTAGAGAAAGAGTAAAAGCTTTTTCCTGCTGACTCTCCTGACATGTCTCTGATTATCCTTGCTCCTTGTAGACATCCGCTATCAGAATTAGATCGTGTGATCAACTACATCATCAATTCATTGGTGTTTTTGGTGTATAAATACCAATAAATTATATATCGACGGGTTAAAGTATAAGCTGCCGATATTTTGCCATGTATATAAATAAACACCGACATATTATTGGTGTTTAAAAAAAAACTCCGATAATTAATTAAACATTTATGGGGGTTTTGTGCATACACAAAATCAGTAAACACTCGATTTTTTAGTAATTGTACAAAGACTTCTTATCCAAGTGGGAAAAGAATTGAAGTAAACATCGGCTAAAGCTAATGAAAACCAAACCAAGTGAAAAATCAAAGATATATGATATGTTCACAATTTCTATACAAGTCTTATACAACTAATCTAATAACATTTTTTAAAAAAAAAAAAAACTTGTAATAATTATACAAAAATTATATAGAAGACGTAAACGTAGTATATCTCAAAATCAAAAGCAAAAAGTAACTGGGCCCAACGTAGAAGTCAAGTGTGGATACAAAGTAGCACATATATCAATAATTCAAATGGGAATCTTATTGCGGGCCTTAGTTTGAGAATGTGTTTCGGACGGGCAAGTTGGCAAGGTGTTACACTTGAGAGGATAAGGAGTAGCGCACTGGGTAGTTTATAAAGATAGTCATGAGTGTTAAGTTTTATATTGCTTAATTATTAAATAAGACTGAGCTTTATAAAGAATTGTAGAGAAGCTCTAAATTAAACAGTCATTTTAGAGTGATAGTACATATGTAGTTAGTGCTTTTCTTTGGGTCTTTACACAACTAAGCACGATCCTTCTTCCTTAGATTGCCTATGATAACAGAAATAATGGAAATAAGAGTGATAAGGTGATTCCAAGTACCCTGGTCCTGGACTTCCCAAACAAACTAGAATAGTTTGGAGATAGTAATTCCTCAAGTTACACGGCTATATAGCCTTACAACACTACGAGATAGAGATGTACTGTTGCTTACCTATTATTCTACTAATCTAATACTAGTACTGATAGGGATTAAGTTACACGGCTATATAGTTTTGCTTGTTTCTTTCAGGATTTAGATGTAGCCGTAAGGTTGCTGCAGGCTGTAAAGTAAAATATAATACATCAATCTTACAATTCTAGGAATTTTGATCAATTGGAAACTAGGAAAATCTTCATCAGCTGCAACTAATAAAATTTAAAAAAATGTTTGGTTACATTTTCTTATACGTCTTTTGCTATTTTCGTACAAAAAATATGCAAATCAAATATAATCTACCCTTAAATCTATAGGCTCACAGGTAAATTCCACATATTCATTGATAAATTTGAGAAAAAAAAATAATTGTGAAAGACAATAACACCAAAAACATCTCCATATGCCATATCGGCCTTGTTTGGCAAGTAATTGAACATGACATAGTAGTGCTAGTGTCAGGAAAGGAATTTTTTTTTATTTTATATTTACATTTTTAATAATAATCAACATCAAAACATAGTAACTTTTTTCATTTTTTATATCACATCCATAATTCTTTTTTACTATTCAAATAAAATAAATACATTACAATACAAACTTTTTACTAATTTCAAAATTAATAGTCCACTATTTATGCAAGTACTTGCCAAACAAGGCCGATCATTCCTACAAACATTCAAACAGTACACGTGCAGTGATTTTTCTGATAGATTGTCTGTCTTAGACCGTTCACCGTTCTTACATTATTAGTGCAGAAGAGGGTTAGAGCCTTAGAGGTCATTTCAGCAAGACCCGTCAATATTTTTCTTGTTTTTGGGAATCTTACATTATCTTTCTCAAAATAGAGGAAAAGGTAAAGTGAAATTTCCAATGCTAGGGGAATGCAAAGCCATTGGGGCCATTGAAAAGATTAGGACCATGAAATGGGTTCTATCATATCACATGTGTCTCATTCTGTGTGTCTACAGTTGAGTACATGTTGTGCATAACTGTTGTGCAAGAATTACTGTTTAAGATGAAATGGACATGTTTTTTCTACCGATTAAGGAATAGCAAGAATAATAGTATTTTATTTATATTTTAATAAGAAGTTGTATTTCATTGTCAATTAGTAGAATAAATAGGCAATAAGGAGTATTTCACTCCATTGTTGTGCGGGACTAGTAGGAAAAGATTTTATTTTATTCTCCTAGATTAGGTAATATTGGCATTACAAATTCTATGGAGATTGACTTACATCTGAATTGTAAATCTATTTAAACCCTTGTTTGAAGTGAATCAAAGCATGCAAAATTAATTATCAAACCTACCGTTGGAGGCCTAAAATCTCTCATTTCCTACCGCTATTTCATTCAATTATCAAAATAGGTCAAAATAAAAAGCATAATACGGCTTCTCTTCCGTTTGAAGGGCATATGACTCAATCGGTTACGAATTCTACATCTACCCACCTCCCTTTGTTTTTTCTCTTGGCTAAGAAGATAAATCCGAAGACCTTGACCTGGTCATAAATTTACCTTAGATATATATGCATTACAAACGACCACTATGGGAGAGTTTTATATCAGTGTCCTTTCAACTATAAGAATAATATCTGGGTAGTACACGTTTTTCTATAACTTTTTACAAATTGAGTTGAGTTTACATAGATTGTAGAATAATACTTGAGACATTGACAAATATTTATTTATTTTTGTAAGTAGTAGAAAATTGTTTTTGAATCAGTCATTATTGTAACAAAAAGAACTAGCCTTTTGCTTTTATTCCTACCCCTCGCGCCCCCCCCCCCCCCCCCCCCCCCCCCAAAAAAAAAAAAGAAGAAAGAAAAAGACCTAAGAAACCTCTACTTCAAAGTTCTTTCAATAAGACGAGAGATATGCAATGGAAAAGATCTAGATTTTTTCAATATGTATATAATACTGTCGGAGTTTTGAGTCCGTAAGAGTAATTTGGAAAGTTTTTTGGTGTGGAATTAACTAATATGTTGTCCCATGGGGTATCTCATTCCCTCTTTTATGTAGACATGTAAAAAAAAAAAAAAAAAACTAATACGTTATTGGAATACTATTTTGGGTTAATTACCTTTTTGTCCCTGTGGTTTAACAACTTTATTTTTTTTCCATCTGTGGTTCATTTTGTATCGTAGATGACGGGTCCGTTTGGGTTTGTGATTTTAAAAAGTGCGATTTAAAATAACGATTTTAAAATGCGCGATTTGAAAAAGTGATTTTTAAAAACGCAGTTAAGCGTTTGGAAAAATCGCAGTTTAGCCTTTAAAATCGCGAATTTACCTTTAAAATTTTGCGTTTTCAAAAAAACATCATCTTATTTGCGATTTGAAAAAGCAGATTTTCTGCGTTTTCAAATCGTAATTTTTAAATACGCAGTTCCCAAATGATTTATGTTCTGCGATTTGGTTTAAAATCGCACTTATTGTCTACGAAATCGCAATCTCAAACGCACCCGATATCTCTCTTATGGCCAAAAACGGAGATGGTACCTCCATCTAAAAGTTAACAGAAGTTCACATCAGCACCCTTAAGAAATTGACACATGTCCTATGTATAAGGGAATTGCACTGCACTGTTTCAATGAAGGATTTTCCCACACATTTCATTGATCTATAATCAGAATTATATACATAGCATTGCAAGACTATTTTAGTAAACAAACAACATTTATAATGACAGCATGATTGTAGCCTAGATTTGAATATACAACAGTTACAAATGAATTTGAGTATGCAATGATTACAAATAATTGACAGCATAATGCAGCATGATTGTAGGCTAGATATCTTGGCTTTGATTTGTGCAATCTTCCTTCATACACCCCCCCCCCAAGATTGGGCTTCCATCGGCAAGACCAATCTTGTGACGTAAGATTTATGTGAGTTGCTTTGACAAGGGCTTGGTCAATAAATCTACAAGTTAATCTTGAGTGTGAACATGTCGATTGTCGAACATGGAGATTCCCACGTTGAACTAGGTCTCGTACAAAATAAAGATTAATTTGAATATGTTTAATGCTGGAATGTTGAACAGGATTAAAACTGAGATGAGTGGCTCTAAGATTATCACACAAGAGTAGAGGTGGGGCCTTGATTGGAAAACCAAGCTCATTGAAAAGGGCATGAAGCCACATGGTCTCGGATGCTGCATTTGCAAGGGCCCGATATTTAGCTTCAGTAGAAGATCAGGCAATTGCGCCATTTTGAAGAAGACTTCAAAAACATAATTTTTGGGGAAAAATCAAAGGCTACTCAAGAAGGAGGTCTTCTCTAATTCTTCTTTTCCTTTATTATTTTCTTGTAAGGATTATTTTCATCCAAATTATGTGTAACTAATACTTTAGTTATGGTTCGATTGAAGCCCTAATCATGTCACTTTAATGCTGAAACTAAAGAACCACAAGTGCGTTCGATCCCTCGGCTCATTGAGCTCGATCACAACATCGGTTATTTGTTTTAAAATTAAAAAATAAATAAAACAAAGGGGAGTTGTCCACCGGCAGCCACCCCTTTGGGGTGGCCAGGGGTGGCCAGGGGTGGCCCAATCACCCCTTTGTATTTCTTTTTTAATTTTTTTTTTTTTAAAAAAATATTTTTTATTTTATTTATTTCTATTTTTATTAGATTTTATATTTTTTATTTATTGTAATGGACACGTGTCGACTTCCTATTGGGTGTGACGTGGTTGACTAATAATATTTGTTAACTTTTGGATGGAAAATGTGTTCAGGGACTGATTTGTAATTATTGTTTACCACGAGGACCTCCTATGAACTTTTTGAACCATAGGGAGTGAAAAATAATTATGGACAAACCAAAGGACCAACAATGCAATTATCCCATATTTTTATCTATTCTCACCCATCTCAATTATTTAGGAAAATTTTATTAAACATAATTTACCAATCCTCGTGAGAATGATCTCGTATTTACCAGCTATACTATTATTTTGATCTTGTACACTTATGAGTAAAACTACAAGTATTTACCTATTTATTTAGGGGGCAAAAATTTCCTACAACCACATATAAAATTGACATGTGTCTATTGGCAAGCCGAGATCGAGCACAAAAATGGGGCTCGTCATGAGCTCGAGCCAGGCAAAAGAAAAATTTGAGCTGAGCTCGAGCAAGAAATACCCGTTCAAGATTGGTTCATTTACACCCTTAGCTGTATTAGTACGTCCTTCACCCAAATGAAACTTTTCTCTCAATGCCTGTTCCTTTACTTGGAACTTCTCTGTGGTAGCTGTATTTGGTGATTGTAATTTCTTTTGCTTTTCTGTCTGAGTCATTGTGAAGTAACCTATATGTAAGATAGATCATCATATTTGAGAAAATGAATCAATTTTAGCATTAACCTGCCGATGAAAAAAGGTACCGGGATAGTTGACCAGGTTGGATTAAGTGTTTTTTTTTTCGTAGTTAGGTTGGGTTAAGTTGAAACGTGAGGATAAATAATGATAATAAATTATTATTTCGGTTTCAATGAACAAGTTTCATTGAACAAGCTAGGATTTTGCCAAGAAGTTTCTTGGCAACGCGGCATCGAAGCAGTGGCACGAAGATGTTTCTTGGCCTTCTTTTTATGATCCAACGCGGAATCAAAGCTGTGGTCCGGCCGGTAGTTCTGCAACTCTGGCAATTTTTTCTACTAGTCTTTTGCAAACGTACATCGGATTTTGCCAAGAAGTTTCTTGGCAACGCAGCATCGGAGCAGTGGCACAAAGATGTTTCTTGGCCTTCTTGTTATGATCCAACGCGGAATCAGAGCTGTGGTACGGTATATAGTTATGCAACTCTCGCAATTTTTTCTACTAGTCTTGCACACATACATAGAGTATAACTTCTTCCATGGCGGCCTCCCCCGGAGCCTCTTCCTCTTCCCTTTCGTCTTCTATTCATCAGTGTGCTTATGATGTATTTTTGAGTTTTAGAGGGCAAGATACTCGCAGAGCTTTTACTGCCCATCTATATGCAGCTTTGCGTCGAAATGATATCAACACCTTCATGGATCACAAGCTTAGAAGCGGAGAGGAAATTTCACCATCACTTCTCAAAGCCATTGAAGAGTCAGCAATTTCGATCATTGTACTCTCTAAAAATTACGCATCATCTCCTTGGTGCTTGGACGAGCTGATGAAGATCCTCGAGTGTAGAGAAACAAGAGGGCAACAGGTTCTACCCTTATTCTATCACGTACATCCGTCGGAAGTACGGAATCAAACTAACAATGTTGGAGAAGCATTCGCTAAACTTGAAGAAAGGTTTAAGCATGATCAAATGAAGTTGCAAAGGTGGAAGACAGCTCTATCACAAGTGGCCAATTTGTCCGGGAGGCTTTTGGGGAACAAGTATTTCTAACTCTTTTTATCTTATCAGAAAGAATTCTAAATTTATTAAAGATTTCATTTGCATTAAGATTATATTTTGAAAATTAATCATTTTTAACGCAACGTATTCTTACAAATTTTGTATTGGTAGGAATGAACCTGAATTTATTCGCGAAATCATTCAATGGGTCAATTCAATATTGATAAAAGATAGATACTTTCAAGTTGCTCATGATCCAGAGTCTCGTCAGCAATATGTGAAACCACTTTTAGATATAGAGAAGAATATTGATCGTACATGTGTGGTAGGCATCTTTGAAATTGGTGGAATTGATACGACAACTATCGCCAAAACCTTCTACAACTCGATTGCATCTCTAACTGAAGGTAGTTGTTCTCTTGAAAATATTAGAGAAACTTCCGACCAAAAGGGTTTGATCCATTTGCAAAACTCTCTAATGTTCCAATTCGATGGCTTTTCATAATGCACACTGTACACAATATGAGATTTTGTCCATTTGAATTAAAATAAAACTATTTATCCTTTCATGTCATTATCATGTAACTAATATATATGTTTGTCTTTTGAACTCAGAAAACAAGATAAGTGACATAAGAAATCAACCACTTCGTGCATTAAACAGTGAAAAAAAAGTCAAAGACTTTATAGACTCGGGTGAGTTCTTGAAAACATTAGAAAAACTTTTTGCCAAAAGGGTTTAATCCATTTGTAAAATTCTCAATTGTTCTAATTCTGCAGCTTTTCATAATGCACTCCGTGCAGAATATGAGGTTTTGTCCCTTTGAATTAAATTTGTCATTTCATATCATTATTATGTAACTAATATATATATATATATATATATATATATATATATATATATATATGGTTGTCTTTTTGAACCCCAGAAAACAAAAGAAGTGATAGAAGAAATCGAGCAGTACTTCGTGCATTAGGCAGTAAAAAACTTGTCAAAGCAATTGACCATTGCTTTTTATTCATCAAAAAATAGGAAAGCCTGTCAAAGACTTGATAGGCTTGGGTGTGTCAAGAGAAGAAAATGTGGAAGGCATAGATGCACCATTTGTTGATTGGGAATCCATTCGAGCAGCTACAAATAACTTCTCAAATGAAAAGAAGCTTGGACAAGGAGGGTTTGGATGTGTTTTCAAGGTGATTTGAACAGCATTAATTGGTATTTAATCTTCATGTAAACTAGTTTCTAGTTGGTAGTAACATCTTGAGTATGGTAACTTTGATCCCAGGGCACATTTCCAGGAGGTGAAGAGATTGCGGTAAAGAGGCTTTCAATGATCTCACAAGAAGGCATAAAAGCATTTAGAAAAGAGGTGTTGGTGATGGCAAAACTTCAACACATGAATATTGTTGGGTTTCGAGGATATTGCATAAAAGGAAAAGAAATGATTGTACTTTGTGAGTACATGCAAAACAGAAGCTTAGACTCATTTATATTTGGTTGGTTTCTAAACAAATTTCTAATATCTTGCATACTTGATAAATTGTATCTTGTTTAAGTAAAAGCTTATTTGTTATTGCTACTAAAACTGTTCTCTTGAATGGCAATGAAAATCATACAAGGTCCAAAGCTAAGCATGCGTTTGAACTGGAAAATGCGCGTCAACATCATTTTGGGAATAGCTCGTGGGCTTCTTTATCTTCACTGTGACTCCGAATGGAGGATTGTTCATAGAGATCTGAAACTCAGCAACATCCTTTTAGATGAGCAGATGAACCCCAAAATATGTGACTTTGGCATAGCAAGGATTGTTGGATGCAAAGACACAGGGACAAACACAAGTTACACAACCAGAGTAGTTAAAACTTTGTAAGCACATTTTTCAATCCTCAACTTTGTTTACACAGAATATACAAGTGCCTACCTTATCCACTGATGAATGTTGGCATGCAGTGACTATATGTCTTTGGAAACCGAGGAAACCACAATAGCTGGAACTATGTAAGCACAATTTTCATTCCCCCAACTCTATTTACACAGAATATACAAGCGGCTTCATTATTTACTAATGAATTTTGACATATAGTGGCTATATTTCTCCGGAGTCAGTATTACATGGACTTTTTTCAACCAAATCCGATATTTATAGCTTTGGTGTAGTTCTACTTGAGATTATAAGTGGAAGAAAGATTTTAGAACTTACCAAGTCAGAACTACCTATGTACCTTACGGAATATGTACGTGTGTTTAATTTTCCATAATGACTATATTGTTTTGGTTATTTTATGCTTCATTCCAATTCTGAGTTTAAAATTTTCTCAGGCATGGAGATTGTGGGGGGAAAACAAGGTGGTGGATTTAATGGACCCAACACTACATGAAGTTTGCAATGCAGATCAGTTTGTGAAGTGTGTACATATTGGACTCTTATGCGTACAAATAGACCCAAATGATCGTCCCACCATATCAAATGTTGTTACCATGCTTGAAAGTGAAACTGGAACGCTTCCAACTCCAAAACAGCCCACATTTGACGTTTCAGGCCTTTCTAGCACAGTTAGTTCTAATAGTTTTGAATTAACTAATAGTTTTGAGTTTGAAGGAAGATAATGGTTGATACCAATGCAAAGATTCGAGTGGACCAAACATTTGATATCAATTATGGTACTCGATCGTAGATATATATGGTGCTTACCTGAAAAATCTCTCATGTAATATTTTGGAACATTGGGATTACCATTCCTTTGCGCAGACGTTACCATGGGAATCATACGCTTAAGAATGTTTAGTCATTTTTTAGACTTTCAAAAACTATTTATCAAAATTTCAAACTGCATAGATGAAAAATTTAACATTTATCCTTAAATATCGTGTTAACATCATTCATAATGGGCTCTCTACATTTGGCTTTACTTTAAAATTTGACAAAAACAAAACATCATATAACAGGTTCTTTAGCCAATGTTATATTTGACATTGATCAAAATTCTTCTTTAAATGTAAAGAGCTCAAAAGGCAAAAGTTAAACCTTTTTAATATTATTTCCTCCTTATGCATGGCTAGGGTTTGAATTAAAGTTGTAGTTGGGCAGAGGAATTAAATTCTGATAATTAGTTTTACTAATAAAAAATAATATTTAGTTAAAGTAGATAAATATTTAAAGAGTTTGATATTTAGTGGACTTAAAAAGTGGCTAACTTAGTAATTTTTTAGAGTTAAATTTAGAGAAAGTTCAATTGTGAATGCTATTATAAGATTTAGCCATAAAATGGTATACCCAAAACTCACAATCCAATTCGTGAACCCGAATTGCCCCATAGTATATTCCAAACAAAAGGATGCATTTATGGCAAATCTAGAGTTGGACATGAATCTATTAACAAAAAAAAAATAAAAAATTGGACATGATTCTCAAGGTGCGTCCCACTTTGAATCGATGGTCGCTTTTTAAAAAGAAAAAGAAAAAGAAAATTGTAATCCTCGCAATGATTTCAATTTTTATTTTTATTTTTTTCTAGGCACATAATCATGTCTATTTTTTTACTTTTTATTATTTTTCTAGGCATATAATCATGCTGATGTTTTTATTATTTTTCTAGGCACATAATCGTGTACTTGATTATTCAATTTCTCACAACGAGAACGAGAAAAGTAAAGCTACCAAGACTACTGCAGAGGGAAATGGACGAATTGCAGACCAAAATAATGAAAATTGCTGATCAGGAAAGCTTCTTCGTTAAAAAGCATGCAAGAACATCGTGGCGTTTTTGTATCAGGAAATCGTGAGGGCAACGAGATGATAAGCAGCCTCAGTATGGTTGAAATGATAGAATTCAACGAGATGATAAGCGTTTTTGTATCAGTTGGCGCCGAGTCTGTGGAAGAGCTTCCGAAATCCAACTAATACATTTCTTCCAGGTATGGATATGAATAAAAGCCTGACGTTGACTTCATGGACAAGTAATGTTGACCCGGGAAGTGGGGAGTTCACGTTTAAGCAATACAAAGACGAATCAGGTGGCCACTACGTAATCTCAAAAAGGCCAGGACTACACGATTATTGGAGAAGTTGGATGACAGGCGACTTTTTGAGCTTTGATGAAATGGACGAGTATTTTGAAGTAGCCAACTTGTTATCAGATTTCAGCAGCTGGCCATGAGCGAAGCGCGGCAAGAGCTATAGCAGGTGTTTGCCGGCTGCTCGTAGTTACAAAAGGTTAGTAATGAAACATACGGGAGAATTACAGTATTGGAAGCGGTATGAGGACAGCAGAAACTGGTTTTCAAAATGGAGGGCGCCGAAAGACAAAAGTAGCATTTACAATGCTTGTGGGAAATTTGGCAGCTGCAATGTTAACAATAGTGTGCTATGCAAATGTTTGCCTGGGTTCCAGCCTACTAACCCGGGGAAATGGAATTCTGGAGATCTTCTGGATGGGTGCACCAAAAATTCAACATCATCTGACAACAGCGACATGTTCTTGAACTTAAAGATGATGAAAGTGAACAACCCAGAGTCTCATATCTATGATGCAAACAATGAAACAGAATACAGAAAGCAGTGCCTTAACTCCAGCCTATGTCAGGCTTATTCATTGATCGACATCTGCTGGATTTGGACTGAGAATCTAAGTAATCTTCAAGAGGAGTACACAAACGGTGGTCAGTACACAAACATTTGTCATCCAAGTCAAATATGTAGGATATGATAGAAATTCAGGAGCAACTCAGCTTCTCAATGACTCATTGCCGTTTATTGAGAGCACGTGGCTTTTCACTAATTCTAGCAACAGTTCTGGCACTGAAGCTGAAGTAAGGATTAGTTGGGAGACCCCGCACGAGCCAAGCTGTAATTCTTCCAGAGACTGCAAGGAATGGCCAAATTCAACTTGCAATGTAACAAGAGATGGAAAGAGGTGTCTTTGCACAGGAAACTTCCAATGGGATGGCTCAAATTTAAACTGCACTAAAGGTTAGGATGCTATTTCATGTGCCTCTGGCAGATTAAGATTGCTCTATTAGTGGAGGATCCTGTCCTACTGATTTTTTTTTTTTTTTTTTTTTAAATTAGTTGTGATAATTAAACCCCAGACCACTTTCTCCATTACATTTCATCAGTATTAAGAAAAATTTACCTTGTTCAACTGAGGATTTGTGCAGCTTTCTAAAAGTTTTATTTTCCTTTATGTATATATAATCACTTCTAATTGTACGTTAGAAATTGGAAGGTTTTTGGTAGAACTTTCAAATCCTCTATAGCTTATTGCGAGGTTTAGGTTTTTGGTATCATGCTTACCTTGTACTAACAATAGACATTATAATTGCGATAATGAATCTAAACAGTATATCTGAGGAATTTGGCTTATGATCACTTTGATTTTTCCATCAGAGCTTGTAGAAGGTGATTATCCTCAGCCTTCAAAAGAGAATTCAAAAGGAAAGATGTCGTTGACTCTGATTGTTATGATACCTCTAATAGTAGTGTTTCTCCTTGCAAGTGCAATTTTTTGTATATATATGTGGAGACGAAAGATGGCCAAGAGACAAGGTAACTGCTTTACGAAATGCATTCTACAGTGCATAATCTGTAGCATTTCCATTTGACTCAAAAGCCATTTATTAACTATTTCATGTAATTAATTATCATGTTAGTGTAACTAATATATCTGGTTGTCTTCTAAACTCAGAAAACAGAAGAAGTGATTAAAGAAATCGAGTGCTTTGCACATTAGACAGTGAAAAACATCTCAAAGACTTGATGGGTTAGGGTGAGTTCAGAGAAGAAGATGAAAAAGGCATAGATGTACCCCTTTTTTATTTGGAAAGCATTCTAGCAGCTACAGATAACTTCTCAGATGCAAAAAAGCTTGGAGATGGGGGCTATGGGCCTGTTTACAAGGTGATTTCAACAACATTAATTGATGTTAGTGTTCATGTAAATTAGTTTATGGTGAGGGGTAACATTGTGAGTAAGGTGTCTTGGGGCACATTTCCAGGAGGACAAAAATTGTGGTAAAGAGGCTCTCAAGTGTCTCAGGACAAGGCTTACATGAATTTAAAAATGAGGTGTTGATTGGAAAACTTTAACATAGAAATCTTGTTCGACTTCGGGGATATTGTGCAAAAGGATATGAAAAGATTTTACTCTACGAGTACATGCTTAACAAAAGCTTAAGACTCATTTATATTTGGTTGGCTTCTAAACTGAATTCCTACTCTCTTGTAGTGCTTGATAGACTATATATCTTGTTTACTGTGGCTAAAATTATTCTCTTGAATGACAAATGGAAACCTTGCAAGATCAAAAGCTAAGCATGTGTTTGGACTGGGATATGCGCTTCAAAATAATTTTGGGAATAGCTCGTGGGCTTGTTTATCTTCATCATGACTCTAGATTGAGGATCATCTATAGAGATCTGAAAACTAGCAACATTCTTTTAGATGAGGAGATAAACCCCAAAATATCTGACTTTGGCTTGGCAAGGATGATTGAAGGCAAAGAAACTGGGGCAAACACAACGAGACTAGCTAGAACTTAGTAAGTTTATTATAGACACTATACAATTGTGAAAGCTTATTCAATCCTAACTCTATTTAGACAAAAATTGTACACGTGCCTAACTTATCCACTAATATACATTATTATGCAGTGGCTATATGTCTCCGGAGTATGCATTAAACGGACTTTTCTCAGTTAAATCCGATGTTTTTAGCTTTGGTGTAGTTCTACTTGAGATTATAAGTGGAAAAAAGAATAATGAGTCAAATCTAGCCATGAGCCTTATGGGTTATGTAAGTGTGTTTACTTTTTTGTAGTCATTAATTTCTTTGGTCATTTTATACTTCATTACAATTCTGATTTTAAGATTGTCTCAGGCATGGAGATTGTGGGTAAAAAACAAGGTGTTGGATTTAATAGACCAGACTCTATGTGAAGTTTGCAATGCATATCAGTTCGAGAAGTGCGTAAACATTGGACTCATATGCGTAAAAGAAGATCCAAATGACCGCCCCACCATGTCAATTATTGTTACTATGCTTGACAGTGAAACTACAACAATTCCAACTCCAAAACGGCCATCTTTTTTTCCAGGCACAGGCCTTTCCAGCACAACTAGTTCTTCTACAAGACCGGACACATACACGGAATCAACTAGTAGTTTAGGAGGAACGTGATAATCCTTGATACAAATGCAAGTTTCTGTCCTTTACTAGACTTGAAAAGGTTCTAGTGGACAATATATTGGATTATATAAATAAGAAGGTTGTATTTTCCATTCACCCAAATGAATCTTTTCTCCCAATATATATTGCTTTACCTGGAATTTCTCTATGGTAATTGTATTTGGTAATGACTGTAGTTTTGTGTGCTATTTAGTTCCAGTCATTGTTACATAACCTATATGTAAGATTTGAATATCTATTCCTTTACTTGAAACTTTTTTTTTTTTTTTTTGATAAGTAATTTAAAATTCAATAAAAAGCGCAGAGGGGCGCAACCCTAATACACGGGAAGTATACAAGAGAGCCCCTAAACGGGAGGAACAACTAATAAATTAAGAAAGACTACAAAAGTAGAAACACCTAGGTGGCAAAGATGGGGAGCTATCCATAGATATAGCGTGTTAAGAAGACGCTTCCTTAAAACTACCATTACAGTCTCGACATCTTCAAAAAGCCTCGCATTCCGCTCCCTCCAAATGCTCCACAAAACACAGTGAGGAACTAAACGCCAAACATTTTTTACTAGGCCATGCCCTCGAAAAGCACCCCAAGTAGTCAACAAACCCATCACCGATTGTGGCATGACCCATTCAATTCCAAATAAAGAAAACATAAAACTCCAAAGCTCACGGGCGGTGTCGCAATGAAGTAACAAATGATCAATAGACTCCCCCTTCTTTTTACACATACAACACCACTCAATAATCACAATATTCCTCTTTCGTAGATTGTCATGAGTCAAAATTTTACCTAAAGCTGCAGTCCATACAAAGAACGCCATCCTTGTCGGAGCCTTAGCACACCATATATTCTTCCACGGGAATGATGGACCTTCTTTCCTACTAAGTACTTCATAATATGACCTTACTTCAAAATAGCTCCTTGTAGAGAGGTTCCAAACTAACTTATCACCCTCTCCTTGTCGAATCGGAGTGGAGTACAACCGCTCGAAGAAAGAGAGCACCATCTCCACCTCCCAGTCCTGGAATTGCCGCGTAAAGAGAACATTCCAATGAATATTGCCAATATGAACAGCCATATTATCTACCACCATAGCCGCTTTGTTCCTCACAAGACTATACAGAACTGGAAAACAAAGCTTCAAAGATTTCTCCCCACACCACCGATCATGCCAGAAACTAATATATGATCCATCCCCTACCACAAACCGAACATAATTGCAAAACTTCTCCCACCCTTTCCTAATATATTTCCAAACCCCTACTCCATAGGAACCCGACACCTCAATAGAGCACCACCCACCCTTTAGGCTCCCAAATTTGGCGTCAATCACCAAACGCCATAAAGCCTCTCTCTCCCTACCATATCTCCACAACCATTTACCTAAAAGAGCTTGGTTAAACTGGGTAAGGTTGTGAACTCCCAACCCACCTGAATGCAACGGAGTACAAATCCTGTTCCATTTCACTAAATGAAATTTGGCCTCATCCCCTATGCCACCCCATAGGAAATCCCTCTGGATTTTTTCAAGACGATTAGCCACCCTCAAAGGAATAGGGAACAGCGACAAGAGATACGTGGGGATATTGGACAGCGTGCTCTTAATAAGAGTCAACCGACCGCCCTTTGACAAATACATACGCTTCCAACCAGCCAGCTTCCTTTCCATTTTCTCAATCACCCCTTTCCAAGTAAGAACGGACTTGTAAGAGGCACCCAAAGGCATACCCAAATATGTCATAGGCAGCGATCCAACCCTACAACCCATAAGTTGGGCCAACCCTTCAACATCCTCCACCTCACCAATAGGAACAATTTCTGACTTTCCTAAATTAATCCTTAATCCCGAAACTGCCTCAAAACAAAGAAAAATGCACCTCAGATGTCGAATTTGTTCTTCTTGCGCTCCACAAAAAATCAACGTATCATCAGCAGACAATAAATGATTCACAACTATTGCCTCTGACTCACTATGTCCCACAGTAAAGCCTGTCATCGAACCCTGCTCCACCGCAGCAGCCAGCATCCGGCTCAAAGCCTCCATAACCACCACAAATAATAAAGGCGACAGAGGATCACCTTGTCGCAACCCGCGAGAGCTAGTAAAGAAACCCGCCGGAGTTCCATTGACAAGGATGGAGAATCTCACCGTAGAGATACAAAAACGAATCCAAGCTCTCCATTTCTCCCCAAAGCCACAACGTTGTAATAAGTAAAGTAAGAAGTCCCAATTCACATGATCATAGGCCTTTTCCAGATCCAGCTTACACAACAACCCAGAATCCCCTGAACGGATTTGACTATCCACACATTCATTAGCAATAAGCACTGAATCCAAGATTTGTCGACCACCAATGAACGCATTTTGGGTGTTTGAAATAATCTTACCCAACACTGATTTAAACCTGTTCGCAAGGACTTTGGAAATAATCTTGTAAATTCCCCCAATAAGACTGATAGGCCGAAAGTCACTCACATCCACAGCATCATTCTTCTTTGGAATCAGAGAGACAAAAGTAGCATTGAAACTCTTTTCAAACTTGCCTCGAGAGTGAAAATCTGCAAAAACAGCCATAATGTCATGCTTTAAGATATCCCAACACTTCTGAAAAAAAGCCATAGTGAAACCGTCGGGGCCCGGAGCCTTATCTCCATTGAAATCTCGGATGACATCCCACACCTCCTTTTCCTCAAACCCTCTCTCTATCCAGCTACTCTCATCTTCATCAATTGAAAGAAAAGAAAGGCCCTCTGCCCTTGGCCGCCAAGAAGAATTCTCAACATACAAGTTTTTGTAAAATTGAACTATATGCTCCTGAATCTCCCTTGGATCTTTGGAGATTTCACCATCTATACTTATAGAATCCACTTGATTAAATTTGCGACGCGAGTTGGCCATCCTGTGAAAAAAATTTGTGTTCTTGTCCCCCTCCTTCAACCACAAAGCTCTGGATTTCTGTCTCCATATTATTTCCTCACACAGAAGAGTTTTCTCCAGCTCTCTAGACATATCTATCTTGCGAACCTTCTCTTCCTCCTCTAGACCTCGGCCTTCATCAACTGCATCCAGCTCACAAATGCCCTCCAATAATTCCTTCTTCTTCTTCCCTATATCACCAAACACTTCAGCATTCCATTTCTTCAAGTCCGTCTTCAATGCCTTCAGTTTAAACGCCAAAATGTGACTTGGAGAACCCGAACACTCATAAAACAACCACCACTTTTTGATTTGCTCAACAAAGCCCTCATAATTCAGCCACATGTTCTCGAATTTAAAAGACCTTTTTCCTCCTCTTGGTGCCCCACAATCCAAAAACAAAGGGAAGTGATCGGACAGAAGTCTTGGAAGCCTCCTTTGGACTACTTCGGGATAGTGTTCCTCCCACTCCACAGAAATTAAGAATCTATCAATTCTAGACCATGTGTGATTATTTGACCATGTAAATTGGCCATCTTGAAGAGGTAGATCCACCAAGTTCTGCATGAAGATGAAGTCTGAAAATTCTTCCATAGCAACTGAGAAACTGGCAATGCCCGACCTCTCACTCGGAAAACGAACAACATTAAAATCTCCCCCAATACACCACGGCAACTCCCAACAACTCATCAATCCAGCTAACTCAACCCATAAATCCCTCCTATCCCTGTCATCATTTGGGCCATAAACCCCCCAAACGCCCAAGAAACATTATCACCAATGTTGCGGAAAGAACAAGCAACCGTATATCTACCTATACATTCCTCCAATTTCTCCACCACTCTCCTATCCCACATAAGTAAGATCCCACCCGATGCTCCATTGGATCCCAAATAACACCAATCAACCTGATTACACCCCCATAAACTCCGCACCACCTCCCTTGAGATTATAGCCATCTTAGTCTCCACCAAACAAACAATATCCGCCCTCCATTATCTTAGAAGCCCTCTAATTTCTACTCTTTTTTTCATCTCATTAAGCCCTCTAGCATTCCACGAAAGTAATTTAGGCATCATAACTGCATACAAAACCCCTACCTTTGATGCAACCTCTATCCGATAGAGCCCCTTTCTTCTCATAATTCAAGGACCAAGCCAACCTGTTTAGTTCTCTCTTCCCTTTTGCCCCTTTGTTCAACGGACACAAAGTCTTAGGACTGGCCGAGGATCTTCCTCCAGCAGCTTCTATCTCCTCAAACATAGTTAACATTCTGTCCTCAAATACTTCGCAAGATAATCCGATAGCTTGATAACATCTCATAACTTTTTCCACCACCCATCTAGGTGATATCCTGTGCTTTTCTCCCCCTTTTGCTGCCAAAGATGTGATTTCCAGCGGTGCACCACTCGCCCCCTCCTCGTTAGAATTTTTTTCTTCTAGTTCTAACAGGAGATCGCTTCTAACATCCTGTGTACCACTTTCCAGTAGAGCTTCTCCCTCATCTGTTACACCAGCATCTTCCCCAAGGCAGCTCTCCCCTTGATTTCCCACTAAAACAGGTTCACATATCACCATCTGCAAATTGTTAATGTCCATCATCTTTGTCACTGAGCTTGTACCCACAGCAGGAGCAACCATCTCATTACAAGTACAGTCTGTTACCAGGAGCTCCGGCAAGACTCCCGAAACCTGCTCCCCTACTTCAGTAATAATGTTACCCTTCAAAGAGCTACCGTCCACCTGAAGAGCCACTGCTGCATCTTCTCCTTCTTCACCACACATCACGACCTCAGGCATACTCAGCCGAAGGGAATTTTCTGGTTTCTCAGCCCTCACGCTCCGACCCACTACCGTGACCTGTCCTTGTTTTCTTGTCCAAACAGCCTTAGAAATTCCAGACTTCCGGCGTTGATAAACACGTTGAAAAACACGACTGGAATGATCTGAACCAGACCCACCAGCAGAGGCGCCGGAATCCTTGTCTTTACGCACCTGATGTGCTGCGGAAGTTGACGCTCCAGCATGCATAGAAAACACAGGGGTCGGAATGGGTCTTAGGCATGATCCAGCTTTAGCTTTAACAATAAACTTGGGCTTTTTGATGGGAAAACCCAGTGGGGCTTTACCTTTAGAATCATGGGCCACTTTAGAGGATTTGGAGATGGGCCGGGTATCCTTAGAACCCATAAAGGCCTGCTTGGTCTTAGGAGCAGCGTGAGAAGCAAACTGCTTCTGACTGAAATCCAGGTGTCCTTCCTCCAGCAAGAGAAGATCCGTAAGACAAAGACCTATCTCCTCGTGCAGAGCTGCCAACGACTCCCTTAGCCTACGAACACCTAGCCTATCACCAGAGAAGACATTGCGTGAAGCAGCGGAAGACGTGTTGGCAGACCCAACAGCTTCTCTCCTTGGGAATGAGTCCTGCGACTTTCCCGATGCGCGAGACACCGGAGCTGGTTTCTTCTTCAAGCCCTTCGCCGGAAAAAATTCTCTGGACAGGCTATCGTGAGCTGCCGTTGAAGGAAACATCGACGAAGTAGGGGCCGGACACACCGGAGCCTTTGCATGAGCACGAAAATCCTTAACCGGATCCTGCACCTGATAAAGGGGCGGAGGATTTGAGCAGTGTTATTCACATGCAAGAATCAAGTCAAGTGAAGTTTAGCGGAGTTGGCTGCCTAGGCTTTTGACAAAATCAACTTCCTCAATCCTCCTAAAGCCTATATTTACACTTCCATCCTCTATTATTCCGATCTAACATTACAATGCCAATCAATAGTTGCCTGTTTGATTCCTTTCACTTGAGTCTCATGTTTAGTTGGCAAAACCAGGCCAAGATCGTACACTTTTAGTAGACACTCCACATAAGGAATGACAGGCAACCATTTTCAAGTATCTTCACATAACTATCAAGTTAACGATTACCTTAGCACTCTCCCTTAGAGAAATTTTACCATTTACCCTAGCTAACTTAAGCGTCAGAGATTTCCTTAGCCGACACCCCTCCTCCAAGTCTCCAATTATCTTACTCCTTGTAGGCATCCACTGTCAGAATTTGACCGAATGATCAATTGCATCATCAATTGACGCCATCTTTGTGAATATTTGACTACTTTCTTAGGCAAAAGATCGTATGGTGCAAACTAGATGGATGGGTTCTAGGAGAAACACTGTGGACACTACAGTCTAAGGACCTCACGAAAACCCGCCTCATGACCCCTAGGACCAACATATCTCCACGCTAGACCTCCACCTGCAATGTCTCAACCGGAACATGAACCTATTCCCGCAACAAAAGTAAATGTTAATGCAACACTCTTGCAGGGACCAAAGACCCTCCCATCGTCACGAACTAGAGCCACCTCTAGGAGGGGAGAAGATGAATTTCCTAAAGCAGAAAGCCAAATGGGGGCCTAGACCGTGAAAACCAACGTGAGTCCCTAGAAATTTTTTTAAAAGGAAAGCTCATGGAGGAGTTAGAAACATCTAGCCACGTAGAGGAGCAGCTAAAGGAGATGCGGGCCAAACTGGGCGGCATGATGGAGGCCCTCAATGAAAAAAAAAAAAAATGATGGTTGTGGATGAGCTTTTCCATTGGTCAAACTTCAAGTTCACCCCTCAGATAATGGAACTTCCCCTTCCTGGAAGTTCAAGATGTCCCAATAGGAAATGTTTGATGGTACCGAAGACCCCTTGGACCAGCTGAAACTTACAAGGCCCTCATGCACTAGCAACTCGTCCCTAATGAGATCATATACAGGTCCTTCCCAACCACATTAAAGAGATCAGGTTGGAGGTTGTTCAAAAGGCTGAAACGAGGGCCGATCAGCTCCTTCACCGAGCTAAGCCGACAATTCGTGTGGCACTTCCTCGGGGAACAGAGACAACTGACGCCGGCAACATACCTCCTGAATATCTAGCGAAATACTGACGAATCCCTTTGAGACTTTGTCAGTTCAATCAGGAAATGATGTTGGTAGATGACATAGATGAGAAGGTGGCCTTGACAACCCCCACAGGAGGTATGCGGTCATCAAAATTTGTTATCTCCCTTACCGAGAATCCGTCAACTAGCATGGCAGAGTTTATGTCTAAAGGCCAGAAGTTTATGAACGCAGAAGATACCATGAGCACCCAAAAGGGTCAAGACCAAGGAGAGAGCAGCCAGCCTAGCAAAAAGAGGATAGAGTCTGAATCAGCAAGACCCTGAACGCAAATCCAAGAAGGCCAATGAGGGACCCGAATCTCAACAAAGGAGCTCGAGTCCACCTAATGGCTAGTTCGCCCACTTCACACCACTCAGCACTCTTCTAGAGTCGGTGCTGATGCAAATTAGGGATGACCCAAAGGTTATTATTATCCTCAAAGGTTACTGCCTATGTTTTTACGTCTGCATATCAATTTAAATTCCACATGTCAAAACTCTTGGCCTTATAAATCCTCACCATCTTAAACTATTTAAGTAATCAAATGCTCCAGGTGTATCCATACATCAATGCTTAATAATTCCTTTGTCAATAGAATTATTTACTTATTTCATCATATCACAAAGTATTTATCTAAAACCACAAAATTTTGGATGCTCTCAGACACAATAAATAAGCTCCTTACCACAATTTCAAGGTGTTCAGCCTTAGGCAAATTTTCTCCCATAAATCAAATCATCGCAAGCATGGACATTTTCTTGCGGCTATCTATAGCTCGGCTTCATGCTGTAGAGTAAACTAAGCTTTGACGCTTGAAGTGGAGTTGATCGTACCTCATTTGTTTAGTCTTACTTAATTCCACCAATCACTCAGGCTGAAATTCCTAATATGAATGTTGTCAAATACTGTGGTGAAAATTTTTCGATTTACAACCTAAGCTCTCAAAGTTTTTCGGGACTTTTTTGGCTAAATCATTACGTGGGTATAACAGAAAATCATCCATACATACAAACCCATAAATTTTCGTCAACAATCAGTCAATACAAAAGAGAAAAAGAAAGAAAGCATGAAAGGGGATTTCAGGTAAGGGTTTAAATCCACGAGAAGAGAAACCTGAGAGAGGGAATTTGGGCTTATTCCTTGCGTTGCAATCATGAAAAATCCTCCTCCAAGCTGTCCGTGGTCTGCTCTCTCTCGCGTTTCTCCTACGTTCCCCCTCTCACAGCTCTCTCTGGTTTCCGTCTTTTGAAAGGAGAAGCACTCTGTTTTTGAGCGAAGCAGAGGGTGCGTGAATATCAACAATTCATGCCCCTTGGTGTGCTTGATCGCAACCACCACAATCCCTCCTCTTATTTTAACTTCTCGAAAAAATAATAATACTAATTTTAAAACATTTTATCTTTTTCACTTTTTATATTACATTAATTATTTTTTATTATTATTTAAATAAAAAAATTCACCACAAATTAAAACTTTTCACTTTTTCATATATAAATTCTTTTACTTTATATTACATTAATTACTTTTAACTACTACTCAAAAAAACATCACATTAACAATATTTACCAAACATATCTGTACCACAACAATCAATTGGATAAAAGTAAAAAACAAAAAACTGACTATTTAAAATTACTCATTTAATAAATTAAAGTTAAAATTGTCAATTTTATATAAGACTGGAAGTTTTCTATAAATTAAATTGCAGAATTTCTTACAATTCAATATCTAAGTAATATTAAGTGTTTTTTAAACATATAAAATACATATATTTTTTAATTAATTTCACTCATCGGATAAGATTTTCAGTTAAATCTTAACGAAGAACTTCAAAATTCTCAAAATAACCTTTCTCTTTTTTATGAAAAGAAAAAATTGTTAGAATTTAAGAGTTGTTCAGAATTTAGCAAAATTTGCAAGCATATTCTATCTAGAATCTTTGAAAAAAAATATTATTACATATTTTTAAAAACCGAACTAGAGTATTTTAAGAATTTTAATAAAATTTAACAGAAAATTTTAACCAACATGTGAAATAAAAAAAATAAAAAAATAAAAAAATTGATATAATAAAGTAGGATGCAGTCCAGTCATGACATGAGCTGTCATAATGAAGAGTTGGACGACTCCTATAAAAGGAGTCCTTGAAAGCCTGTTGAGGCAGATAACGTACGTGGATTCGTACAGTTGATACAGAATTCTTTTTGATTTTAGAGAAATGATTCCTACACTCATTTCTCACAACAGTCTCACAACAAGCTGACGTGGCTGGTAATATTTTATTATTTTTTTTGTTTTGTTTTCTTTTCTTTTTGTAAAAAAATAATAAAATATTACCAGCCACGTCAGCTTGTTGTGGGACTGTTGTGAGAAATGAGTGTAAGGATCATTTCTCTTTATTTATTGACCTTAACCCCATTCTCTTAACGGAATCAACATTCCCTTTACCATTACGAATCAGAATATCTTAGCAAAATTTTATCAACTTCCTATTGCTAAAAGTTTTTTTTAGTACCTCATCATTCTTTCCAAAATTTCCAATAGGGCTATATAATTTCCCTTTTTTTTAGGCCATTTACGCCTACTTAATTTATAAATTAAACCTTAAGTCAAAAATCCATTTTACTAAGTGCATTAATTGACAAATTCCCACGTGAATGTAGGCCGTGATCCAAAGATTTGATTCCTAATAAATAAATTTTTCAAAATCTTCTCATCGGCTAATTAAGAGTTGAATGATGTAGTGAAAGATTTGGCAGTAACAATCAGAAGCATTTACGTCTTCTAACCAAATTAAAAGATAAAACAAGCTTAAAGCTTAAAATAACAATATATCTGACAAAGCGATCAATTTTCTTCCCTCTGGGTTCTCTCGGAAACAAGGAGGTGAAGTTGAAGTATCTCTCGTCCCTTGACGTAGAGTTGGTCTTGAGTTTTTTTGGGTGTGCTCTAGCGTAGTGGAAAGCGTTTTTTGTCAATTCAGTATGGAGGATCTGGCGTCAAAGTGGGGAAAATTATCTCTACGAGAAGAAGAACAGGTAGGGGTCTCTTTAGAAGCCCCTGAGATAGTCCCTTTGGTGACAAGGGGTCGTTCGTGTGTGGTGGGAAAACTGGTAGCGGATCGGATCATTCCAAGGGAGTACTACAAGGCTCCGTTGACACGGATATGGCATCCGATGGGGTCGGTGACATTCAATGTTATTGGCGAGAATCTTTTTATCGCTGAATTTGAATATGAGGAGGACAAATCCCGGATCTTTGAGGGCAGACCATGGATTTTCGATGGGTATTTGGTTTCTTTGGTTGATTTCGATGGGCTCACCCCGCCGGAAGAACTGAATTTCGATTATGCATCATTCTGGATCAGGATGTACAATCTCCCGCTGGCTTGCATGGGTAAATCTATAGGAGAGAAGATTGGTTCATCCGTCGGATTAGTGGAAGAAGTGGACGTGCTGGAAGAGGCTGCTGGTTGGGGAGAATATTTACGAGTGAAGGTGTCAATCGAGTTGTCCAAACCGTTGGCGCGGGGTCGAATGTTACATATTCCGGGACGTTCAATTTGGGTAGCTTTCAAATATGAAAAGCTTCCTAAGTTTTGCTATACGTGTGGACTTATTTACCATGGGAAGAAAGGTTGCAGCAATCAGGGGAAAGGAAAACAAAATGCTGAGGAAGAAGAGACCCAGTATGGGCCATGGCTCCGGGTGGCTTTTCCCCCTCGTAGAAGATCGGGAGGTGAGGAGAGATACAGAGGTCGTGGTATTGCCGGGAACCAATTTTGGAGGTCGAAACCTGTTAACTTTCGTCCTGTCAGCCCTGTCCACCGGAGTGCTAGGGAGTCAACGACGGGGTCCGACGGCGGCAAGGACCTGGAAGTCCAAATTCCTAGTGAGAAGGAGGATCATCCCTGCATGGAAAGAAATCAGGCGTTACGGGCGTCAATACAGGCGGGAAAGGTGGCCATGAATGCAGTGCGTGATTTCAATATGATGAACGAAGGGAATTTAAGGAAAGGGACGGTTACCAAAGAAGGACAGGGATCCGGAAGGGGAGCGACAGCTGAGGACGCTCTGTCTGTTTCGGATGGGCCACGTAATGAGCATTTAAGTGGACCGAAAGTGAAATATTTAGGACATTGGGATGCTGGTTTGGGCCGAATGGTATATGGGCCCATTGAAGAGTTCTCCAGCGCTGTTTTGTTAGGACAGGAAAAGGTGGACCAACCTAATCTGCCACGTGCAACGGAGGGAAGTAGTGAACAACTTTTTGAGGTGGATATTGGTGAATCTGTGAATGGGATTCCAAGAGAAGAGGGCGGTCCGAAAAGAAGGAAGGAATCAAAGGAGATTGTGGCAGATTGTCAACAGGATAGGAGGGGACGTTGTCCTGCTACCTCAGGAAAGAAAAGATCAAGACAGGGTAAGGGATCGTCAAGGTGTTCTGCAACGCAGGGAACCCCGGATGGAAAACGAAAGATTGAGAAGGTGGCTGCTGAAGATGTCCCTGGGATGCCGAAAAAAGGTAGGACGTTTAATTCTTTTCTATCTCAAGAATCTGGGAATATGGCGGGGGCTGTGGCACAGCCCCGGCCAGCACAATGAATGTGTTGAGCTGGAACTGCCGGGGGCTTGGGAACCCCGGACAGTTCAAACTCTCCGCCGGTTGGTGCGGACTAAGAAGCCCAATTTGGTCTTCCTTATGGAAACCAAACAGGTAAGTAAGTCTCTGGAATCTGTGAGAGTAAAACTGGGTTTTGAAGCAAATTTTGTAGTAGATAGTATTGGCCGGAGTGGTGGTCTGGCTCTGTTATGGAATTTGGAGACCAAGGTTGAGGTGCAGAATTTCAGTCGAAGACATATCAATGCTACTGTACTTGATGAGAAAACCGGAAATTTGTGGAATTTTACGGGTTTTTATGGAAATCCGGAAACTGCAAGAAGATCGGAGTCCTGAGCTATTCTCCGTTTTCTGTCCAAAATCAATCCAACTCCGTGGCTATGTGTTGGTGATTTCAACGAAATTACCAATGTAGGGGAAAAATCTAGTTCTTCATACAGATCGCCCCGACAAATGCAAGAGTTCAAAAAGGTGCTTGAAGACTGTCAACTCCTAGATTTGGGGTATGAGGGGCCTAGATTTACATGGTGCAATGGGAGATATGGTGCTTCTGATTTTACTAGGGAGAGACTGGACCGTGCAATGGCAAATGAGAGTTGGGTGGGTCTTTTTGATGTGGTTGAAGTTCAGGTGTTAGCTCGGAACATCTCAGATCATAATCCAATTTTGGTGTCTTTTTCAAATTCTATGGATATCAAATGGTCTAAAAGCCGGATGTTTAGATATGAGGCTTGCTGGGCTAAACAGAAGGACCCACAGAACATTATTAAGCAAGTATGGAGGGTAAAACAGAAGTCCTCTAGTCCTTGGGTTGATGTTCAGAATAAGCTGCTAGGGTGTAAACATTCCCTGAAGAAATGGGTGAGGAAGAACTCATGTCCAGTGGAGGCCCAAATCAAATGCAAAGAACAGCAGCTAAGGGATGTCCAGTTACAGGAAAATGGGGATCCAAGGGGAGTAGAAATGGAAATAATGGAGGAACTGAATGAGTTAGTAGCACAAGAAGCTCTTAAGTGGCAACAAAGGGCGAAGGAGAATTGGTTAAAATATGGGGATCATAACTCGAAATTTTTCCATGCTGCAGCCACACAGAAAAATCGTAAAAGCAGGATATCAGTGATTAAAGACAAGTCTGGGCAATTATGCAGAACACAGGGGGAGATTGAGGATGCTTTTGTCTTGTATTTCAAAGACCTCTTCACTGGGGAGTCATTCCTAGAAGTGGACCAATGTATCCAGGCCGTGGACCAAAAAGTCTCAGAATCAATGAATGAGTCTTTGCTGGCAGAAGTAACAGTGGAGGAGATTTCTGGGGCTCTTCAACAAATAGCTCCTCTAAAGGCTCCAGGCCCAGACGGTTTTAGTACTTGTTTCTACCAACAAAATTGGGGACTGATCCACAAAGAGGTATGTGCAGCTATTATTCATTTTTTCAATTTTGGAATGTTGGATCCCAGGATAAATTCCACCTACATTGCTTTAATCCCAAAAATTTCCAATCCTGGTAGTGTTTCTGAGTTCCGGCCAATTAGCCTATGTAATGTTATTTACAAATTGCTTTCTAAAGTGTTGGCTAATAGATTGAAAACAGTCCTCCCTGCAATTATATCTCCCAATCAGAGCGCTTTTATTCCGGGAAGGTTAATAAGTGATAACATCATTGCCGCCTATGAGACCATGCACACCATGCAAACTAGGATGTGGAGTAAGGAAGGTTATATGGGCCTTAAACTCGATATGAGTAAGGCGTATGACCGTGTGGAATGGTCTTTTTTGGAGGCAGCTATGTTAAAGATGGGTTTTGCAAGTAAATGGGTGAGTTGGGTGATGACATGTATACGGACAGTCTCTTACTCAGTGCTAGTAAATGGCAATCCTGTTGGAAGCATAAAACCTACAAGGGGGATAAGACAAGGGGATCCTATCTCCCCTTATCTTTTTCTCATTTGTGGTGAAGTTCTTAGTGCGCTTCTTCTCAAGGCTGAGGGAAAGGGGGTCATAACAGGGGTCCCAACCTCTCTAAGGGGTCCTAGGTTAAGCCACCTTTTCTTCGCAGACGATAGTGTCCTCTTTTGCAAGTCAAACGCGGTGGAATGGAGAAGGCTGCTTCGCATTTTGGGTATTTATGAGAAAGGGTCGGGGCAGAAGCTAAATATGTCCAAGACCTCTATTTTCTTTAGCAGGAATACTAGCCAAAGAAGAAGATCAGAAATTTTGGAACTTTCGGGTTTACTAGAAGCACACCGAATTGATTCTTATTTGGGACTCCCTACGTTTGTTGGAAAATCCAGGACACAAACTTTTAAAGATATTATTGAAAATGTATCAAAACGGCTAGAAAATTGGAAGTGTTCTTTTTTATCACAAGCAGGGAAGGAGGTCTTATTGAAGGCTGTGGTGCAAGCCATTCCTACTTATAGTATGGGAGTTTTTCAACTTCCCATTACTTTATGTAAGGAACTGAATCAGATGATGCAGCAATTTTGGTGGAGTCATATGTCGAAAAACTCAAAGATACACTGGATGAGTTGGTCAAAAATGGGTCGATCTAAAACAAAAGGGGGGCTTGGTTTTCGGGATCTTGTTATTTTCAACAAAGCCTTATTAGCAAAACAGGGCTGGAGATTAATGCAAGACCCAGATTCGGTGGCAGGCAAGATTCTAAAGGCCAAGTACTTTCCTCAAACTTCCTTTCTTGAAGCAAAGTTGGGGTCCAAACCTTAGTACGTGTGGAGGAGTATTTTTAATGCTCAAGGGCTATTAATTGAGGGGCTACAGTGGAGGGTAGGGGATGGTCAATCGATAAAGATTTGGGGTGAAAAGTGGTTACCAACCCCTTCCTCATATTCTGTTCAGTCTTCACCACGAAGCTTAACTGTGAACTGTTTGGTGGCTGACTTAATAGACTATGACCTGAGGAAATGGAAGGAGGAGCTCATTCAGGCAGAATTTGGGGAGGAGGAAGCAAAAACGATCTCAGGTATTCCTTTAAACCCATTATTGCCTGCGGACAAATTAATATGGAGAGGCACTGTGAATGGCGAATTTTCGGTGCGTAGCGCTTATCATTTGGGAGTGGAAGTGGAAGAATCAAAAAGGGGACAATGTTCAATTCCTGGTAAGGATAAAGATATTTGGAAGACATTGTGGAGTTTAGGGGCCCCTAATGTGGTTAAAATGTTTATTTGGAGAGCTTGCAATGAAGTCCTCCCTACTAGATGTAATCTATTTCAGAGGAAGGCGATAGAAAATAAAATATGCCCGTGCTGTGAAGTTGAAGATGAGGATGCTCTCCATGCCTTATGGTTGTGCCCAGCTGCCAAAGATGTTTGAGGGTGTTCTTCTTCTTCTTTCCAAAAATTTTGCTTTGCAGGAGCTGATTTTCAGAGTCTCTTTGCTTATTGTATGGACCGATGTACAAAGGACGAACTGGATTTAATGGCAACCACAGCAAGACGCATTTGGCTTCGTCGGAATGCTTGGATCTTTGAACAACGCTTTGAGCATCCTGATATTGTCTACAGTGAAGCTATGAAGGCATGGATGGCTTTCAAAAGGTGTAATATGATAGATCATGAAGTGTTTTCGAAGGTGGAGAGAAATGATGAGAACAGAAATAGACCGAATAAGTGGTCTCCTCCTCCTGCGGGGGTCTTAAAAGTAAATTGGGATGTGTCTATAAATGTAGCAAAGGATTGGGTTGGTTTGGGTATCATTGCTAGAGATAGTAATGGTCTATGTATGGGTGCGAAATGTATCACGATACGGGCCCGGACGGATCCAAAAACAGCGGAGTTTATGGCAACACTACAGGCTGTAAAATTCAGTAAGGAAGTGGGTTTTTGGGATGTAATTTTTGAAGGGGATGCGGCTCAAGTGGTAAAGGAGATAAAGTCTAATTCGTCAAGTTTTTCTAAAGTGGGCCCTTTCATTGAGAGTATTTATTTGGAGAAGCAATATTTTCGGTCCACCAAGTTCCAAGCTATCCCTCGTTCTTGTAATATGGCAGCCCATACTCTAGCAAAAGAGGCCTCTTCTAAGTTTGTAGATTTGTGTTGGCTGGATGACACTCCTATGTGTGTTAGTAGCATTGTTTTTAGGGAACAACCAAGTCCCTAAGATCCTTAGTTTTTGGATCATTATTTGATGTATTTTTCCAGATTTTAATGAGAGCAGTTTCTTCTCGTTCAAAAAAAAACAATATATCTGACAAAGTATTTGAGAAATTCTCAAATTTAATAACAATTCAATTGTTGATACTACCTTCAATATTTATATTAAAACAAATCTACTTCTAATAGTAAAAGGAAACTTTATCCTTGTAAGAAAAGTAAATAATTAAATCCTAATAAGGAAAAAATATAATTGAAAATAAATTCCTCATCAAATAAAATCTTTTGCAAATAAACTCTCCAGCTTGGCAGTCAAGTCTTTCATTTCTTGATCTTGATCACCTATCAGAATGGCTTTTGCTTGACAATCACCTCTTGGAGATCACTTCTCAACAATGGCTTGGCATTCTATGAATTTTGGTGAGTTGAAAAATCTTCATGAATTGCAACTAAAAAATTTAGACGAGTGCTATATATACTCTCAAGTGTTTACTCTTAAGTTGCCTACTTTATGACATAATAATAAAAATCACTATTAAATAAAATAATAAATATTAAAAATACATATATAATCTAATAATAATTTTTACTGTCACTTCAAATAATTGACATTTGAAAGAATGCACAGAATTTATCATAACATAAAATTAAGCACGCTTTTCACCCATTCCCACCACCAATAGGCACTAGATGCTCATTTTTGGCTGACCACATCTGCGTATAGATTGAGAATTTCATTACTGGACACCATCATCAGGGCTTCTTTTTTTTTTTTTTTTTTTAAATGAATGAGTGAATTTTGTATGAACAAACAAACGACTACGAAACTCTCTTCAGCAAAAAAATAAAGAACACTGATATTATACAAGCTAGTATCAACCCCCACCAATCCTCTCTCGATCTATATATCTACCAGGCCAACACAACCCTTCGCAATTAAGAACAACATCCAACAAAACAAAAAAACCAATTACATGCACTAGAATATTCGAATCTATACCCCAACGGCAACATCCGTACACCCCGAAATTTTCTTTTGATAAAAATTCGAGCTTCAACTTCCCATAAAATACGATGAATAACTTGTTCTTTTAGTTGTACGTGGAGTACTCACGTGTCTAATTTCATTTCTATTTTTCAACAACAAATGCATGTTTAGGAATGAAAAGAAAGCCAATTAGCTGATGGATTCTGGAAACTGGTCTTAAGGGATCATGAGTGATCTGTGGGAGATAGAGCTTCCAAAATCAAACTGATACATTTCTTCCAGGTATGAAGATGGATGAAAACCTGACGTTGATTTCATGGACATGCACGCCGGTGACGGTGACCCGGGATTTAACTCTTCTCCTCTCTGTTCCTTACACACAGAGCCCTCTCCCCATTCCCTTCACCCGATCTCTCCTCTCTCCCTTTCTTTCCCTCTTCCTTTCTTTATCTCGCACACCCACCCACACGCACAATGCTGGAGAGGACCGAAGATCAAATGGTGGGAGCTACCGAAATGGAGAGAGATCATGAGAGATTCTTGCTGAGTTGATAGGAACTTGCGATGATCCTTTCTTGAACTTGGATCCTGCCTTGAACCCGAGTTTGAGAGACTGGATGCCATGGAAAACCAAAGGTGAGATCCTCTTCCTACTTTTCTAAGGTTTCGCTTGAATCTTTCCTTTGAGTTTTTCTTAGAATCGAATGGGTTCTCTTGGGTTGGATTATCTCTTGTTTAGGTTTTTTGGGAGTTTGATTTGGGTTTTGATCGATGAGTTTTTGGTTAGGCTTCCATGAGGAAACTAAATAAGTCTCTTTGTGTGGAAAATTTGAAGGATTTTTCTGGACACAACTGAATGGGCGTTGTTGAGAAATTTCTGAGATTTGGTGATTCTTTGTGTTGGATTTATTGTTCCTCTTAGGGTCTTGATCTCGGTGGTTTATGTTTGTGATTGGCCGTTTGGTATTGTATTGGGTTGTTGGTGATTTTATTGAATGTTTTCTTTCGATGAGATGATTAGTGTAATTTTGATGGGTTGACTTGGAGTAAGTTTTGATGGGCTTAAGAGGTACATCTTAGGGCTGTTTTGAGGATTAAATATTATGGGTGTTACTCCTTAGAGCCGAGTGTTTTGATTATGTTTTGAGGCTTTCATTTAGTAGGAAATTATATGTGAATTTGTATTGAGTTGTGAATTATGGTTAGGTGATTTTGGGTGCTAAGAGGTTTAGTTAGTTGTGCTTATGAGTTTGATTTGTTGGTTATCTTGGCTATGATTGAGACGGGGTGCATTTGGCTTTGGATTGTATTTTACGGGTTTTAATGGGCTGATTTGGTGTGGTGCCTATTGGGTGAGTTTTATGGGTATAATGTTGGATAGTTGATTGCTTGATTGTTGGATTTGTAGTTCTAAGAGTAGTGTAGCCGATTAGAGTGTGAGTGGTGTTGTTGGAATCTTGGTTAGGCTTCTATGGAGGCTTGACCGAAATGGTGTGGATTTTATGTTATGAAGGTGCTAATTGCAATGAGGAGAAAAGTTTCATTTGGGTGAAGGGCTAATACAATCTTCTTATTTATAGAAACCAATATTTTGTCCACAAGAACCTTTGCAAGTCTAGTAAAGGACACATTCACGAGAACTTGCAGCATTGATATCATGCATTATCGATCATCTTCCTCCTAAACTACTAGTTAATTCCGTACATGTGTCCCGAATCATCATCCTCCTAAGCCCAGAAGAACTAGCTTTCCTGGAAAGACATGTCCCTAGAACAAAACCTGGTCGTTTTGGAGTTGGAACTGTTGTAGGTTCGCTGTCAAGCATGGTAACCACAGTTGACATGGTGGGGCGGTCATTCGGATCTTCTTGTACGCATAAGAGTCCAATATTTACACACTTCACGAACTGATCTGCATTGCAAACTTCACGTAGAGTATGGTCCATTAAATCCAACACCTTGTTTTCTACCCACAATCTCCAAGCCTGAGACAATTTTACCATCAACATTTTTTTGGAGTATAAAATGACCAAAGAATATAATGACCATTGAAAATTAAACACACTTACATAACTTATAAGGCTCATGGCTAGTTCTGACTGATAAAATCCAGTATTCTTTTTTCCACTTATAATTTCAAGTAGAACCACACCAAAGCTAAAAACATCGGATTTGATTGAGAAAATTCCATCTAATGCATACTCTGGAGACATATAGCCACTGCATTATAATGTTTATCAGTGAATAAGTTAAACACTTGAACAATTTTTGTAAAAATAGAGTTGCGATTGAATCAGCAATTGCGCTGTCAACCATAAACTTACTAAGTTCCAACTACTCTAGTGGTGTTTGCTCCGGTTTCTTTGCCTTCAACCATCCTTGCCAAGCCAAAATCAGATATCTTCGAGTTCATCTCCTCATCTAGAAGAATATTGCTGGTTTTCAAATCTCTATGGATGATCCTCAATCTAGAGTCATGATGAAGATAAACAAGCCCACGAGCTATTCCCAAAATGATTTTGAGGCGCATCTCCCAGTCCACAGACATGCTTAGCTTTTGATCTTGCAATGTTTCCATTTGTCATTCAAGAGAACAATTTTAGCAACAATAATAAATCAATTGTTACTCAAAAAAGATATAGTCTATCAAGCACAGTAGGATATTAAGAACTTGGTTTAGAAACCAACCAAATATAAATGAGTCTAAGCTTTTGTTGGGCATGTATTCATAGAGTAGAATTTTTTCATCTCCTTTTATGCAATATCCCCGAAGCCTAACAAGATTCCTGTGTTGTAGTTTTGCAATCAACACCACCTCATTTTTAAATTCTTGAAAGCCTTGTCTTGATACACTTGAGAGCCTCTTTACAGCAATCTCTTGACCTCCTAAAAATGTGCCCTAGAATCGAAGTCAACATATTCACAATATTACCACTAACTAGAAACTAGTTTACATGAAGAGTAAATATAATGATGTTTGAAATCACCTTGTAAACAGGCCCATAGCCCCCCTCTCCAAGCTTCTTTGCATCTGAGAAGCTATTTGTGGCAGCTAGAATGCTTTCTAAATCAAAAACGGGTACATCTATGCCTTTCTTATCTTCTTCTCTAAACTCATCAGAGCCCATCAAGTCTTTGAGGTGTCTTCCACTGTCTAATGTTCGAACTACTTGATTTCTTTCGGCACTTCTTCTGTTTTCTGAGTTTAGAAGATCGATACATATTAGTTACATGATAATGACATGAAAGGATAAATAGTTTTATTGTAATTTAAAGGGACAAAACCTCAGACTGTGCATGGTGGGCATTGTGTAAAGCCATTACCTTCTTCCTTGGCCATCTTTCTACTCCATACACATACACAAGTAATTGCACATGTGAGAACAAACACGCTTATAAGAGGCACCATAACACTCAGAGGCAACCGCTTCTTTCTTTTTGACTTCTCTTCTAACCCCCCAGGAAGATCATCTTCTACAAGAAAGAAACAGGACACCCATTATGTTTGTGAGAGTGAACAAGCTCTAATGGCTAAATCAAAATGATAATAAATAAAATTCAATAGATATATTGTTCATAATCAGTTTTGCAATTATAATATCTATTGTTAAGGCAAGGTGATCATGATGTTGCTAAAGATGATTTTAAAAATTCTAGGAAACACCTCCTAACTTCTACGTAAAATTAGAGGTGATTATACACAAAGTAAAAGAAAACTTTTTTGAAAGCAAGATATGTGCTCGGTTGATCAGGGAAAAATTGTCCTTAGCAAACCATTGCACTGGTCTGTTTCTTTCTTCAATAACAGAGCAATTCTTCTAGAGGTATATATATGATTAGCATCCTAACCTTGAGTACATTTCAAAGTGGAGCCATTCCAATGGAAGTTTTGCTTGCAAAGGCACCTCCTCTCTCCATCTCTTGTTATACTGCAAGTTGAATTTGGCCAGTCATTGCAGTCTGTGAGTAAAGTACAGGTTGGCTCCAGTGGTGGCTCCCAATTAATCTTTACTTCATTAGCAGTAAACCAGCCGGGTGTATTAAATGGGAGTGTGTAATTGAGCAGCAGAGTTCCTCTTGGACTTCTAGCTTCAGGATTTTCTGCATTGTTGACTTGGATGACAAATGTTCCTGTACTTGGATCGATACTGTCTACTCGATAGGTGCCATTGGGTGTCTTGAAGCTAACTTGGCCAGTGAAACTGTTGCAGTAAAAACTGAAGTACATAGGGTCACCGCAATTTGGTCTAGTGCTCAGCGGATAGGGGATCAGGTTTGTGCCACAAGGCTCACAATTACTAACGGTTGGTTCTGCAAAAGTAATTAAACAGTGAAAGATGAGCTTTAACCCTTGCAGTATTATGAAGCTATGATTTTAAAAATCCATACAAGCAGAGGTGGTTTCTCACTTCCTTTTTAACATCAATGATGATTTTTTAATTTCCAAAAGAAATACCTGTTGATGCAATTCAGCTACAGAATTAATCTCAGCAAATTCCAATGTGTGAAAGGAGTACCTATAACAGATTTTGCCACGCGGACAGAGAGGTTACGGCCACCGTTTGTGTACTCCTCTTGAAGATTACTTAAATCCCCAATCCAAATGTAGCAGATGTCGGTCTCAGTAGTAGTAGTACTATCACTTCTTAGGTTGCTGTTTTGAGGTTCTTCGTATGAATAAGCCTGGCACTGGCTGCTGTTTAGGCACTCCTTTCTGCATTCTGTTTCATTTTTTACAATGAAATTAGAGTTTGGGTTGCTCACTTTCATCATCTTTAAGATCAAGAACATATCGCTGTTGTCAAATGATGTCGATTTTCTTGTGCACCCACCCAAAAAATCCCCAGAATCCCAATTCGCTGGGTTAGTAGGATGGAACCCAGGCAAACATTTGCATACCACCCTATTGTTAATATTGCAGCTGCCGAAATTCCCACAGGCATTGTAAATGCTACATTGGTCTCCCGGCGCCTTCCATATCAAATACCAAATTCCCTTGTCCACATCCCATTTCAGATACTGTAATTCCCCGTTATATTTCATCACTAATCTTGTGCGATTATAATCCGTATAATTCATCATTAACCTTGTGTAATTATAATCCAGCAGCAGTTGTGGGTACTTGTTATGCTTCATGGTATTACTGAAATTTGACAACAAGTAGGCTATGGCAAAGGGTATTTGATCATCTGAGCTCAAGAAGTTGCCTGAAATCCGACTTCTCCAATGATCGTCTTGCTTTTTTAAGATAACATAGTAGCCCTCTCCTTGAAGATATTTCTTAAACGTGAACTGCCCTCTTCCCGGGTCACCATCACCTATCCATGAAGTCAACCTCAGGCTTTCATCCATCTTCATACTTGGAAGAAAAGTATCAGTTAGATTATGGAAGCTCTCCCACAGACTCGTCGCCAACTGATCATTATCATCGCTTATGACCAGGTTTCCAGAATCCATGAGCTTAACAGTTCGATTTGTAGACGAATGATTCTCAACACCTGTAGTCCAATAAACGTTTCCAGTAGTATCCCATACCTTAAGGTTGCCATCTTCTGCAACTCCAAAAGTTCCAATGGAACCGTTTAGTGGGTTGTCTCGGTTGGCAACCCAAACAACTGTTTGTTGATCCTGTTTGTACCATATCCCAACGAACCTTTTGCGGCTACTCTGGCTAGAGCTTCTGATAGAGTTAAAGAATCCCAGTTCAAAAGTTCCTCCAATGGAGACAAGGGTTCCTCCATCGTTAGTAATCCACTCGCCATGCTTTAAAGTATCTCTAGCATAGCAATCCAAACGACTGGGACACAACAAGAAGAGTATGTACAAGGAAAAGATCATGAAAGACAACAAGCAATTACTTGCAGACAATATGAAGTTGATTTTTTTTCTATGGCTTACCATTACGAGGAAAGCTTGCAGGTAGCCAATTTAATCGAATTTGTCTATCATTTCAAGCATTGTACTGGTCAGGATGCTTCTAATCTAAATAAAAAATTGAGTTAAATTGGAATTATAAAAAATATAAAAAGTGTGACACCGACACCATGAGTTTGAACAAATGGATGGTTTGAAAACATCTTTCCCCATTCCAACCAACCCGGAAACCCTCTATATAGGCAAAGTGACAAAGGGTCCAAACCCACTATATAGGCAACAGGGTATAACTGAAAAGTTGTTCAAAGGGAGTGGCAATGCCTCAGAAGACTTGGGTCTTCCTTTCATCGTTGTTGACTCATTTTCATTAACAATTTTCAGAGTCTTCCCCCAATTCCACAGCGGCGGAGTGTGGAAAGAGGATAAATGATACAAAAGGGAGGGGCATTGCCTCTGAAGATATATAATTGGGTCTCCCTCCCTCCTTTTAACTTTAGATTCGCTTATTTAATTTAATTTAATTTTATATTATTTTAGTTAATGACTTTTTAAATACGGTTCATTCGATTATTTATTTTTTTTTTTTTTTTTATACCCATTTAATTTTTATTGTTATTTTTTATTTTTCAAATTTTTCTCCATTTTTTTAACCAAAAGAACAATATCACAGCGAGCACTAATCCAAATATTAGCAAATCAACACAACCATGTTGAATATGCTGAGAAAATCTTAAAAAAATAATGGAATTGCATTTGAATTGCAAATATAGAAATCATTAGTTGAACGTTTGAAACATGATCTTAAAGAAAATCATGCAGTGGAACGAAATAGAGAAACATGGTCGATCTTTCGAGCCGGCCAATCCGACCCTCGAACTCTAGGCTCAAACTAAATTGGGTTTTGACGGCGGGTTTTGCTGGAGCATTTTGTAAAGATATCGTACATACTAGAGAGAACGTCCTTGCATAAGATTATAGCAAATCTGACACGAAAATGAGGAAGAGAGGGTCTAGGATAGGATCGGAGAGAGAGTTTGAGTAGGAAAAATCGAGAAAAGATTGCCAAAAAAGTCATTGCATAAGATTATAGCAAATCTTGCACGAAAATGAGGAAGAGAGGGTCTAGGATAGGAGAAAGAGTTTGAGTAAGAAAATCGAGAATAGATTGTCAAAAAAAAGTCCTTGCAAAAGATTATAGCAAATCTTACATGAGAATGAGGAAGAGATGGTCTAGGATAGGAGAGACAGAGAGATTGAGTAGGAAAAATGGAGAAAAAATTGCCAAAAAAGTCGTTGCATAAGATTATAGCAAATTAATCTTACACGAAAATGAGGAAGAGAGGGTCTAGGATAGGTCCAGATTTCTGAAGAGTCGAAAATCCACTATAGCACTCTAGCTAGCACTCTATCTATTTGTTTCCAGATTTCTACAACTTGGTGACTCCACGTATAAGTGATTTGATTCTAGAGGATTGTTTTTGGTGCAATATAGCACTCACATACACACTAGGATATTCACGTAAGCACAAGAAAGAGTAGAAGTAAAAAAATCTCCAAAGAAATCTTGTTTCACGCCTACTACAAACAAGTTCTAAAATATTTTAGAACTTTCTAAAGCATTGAAGTGAAAACATGAGATTTCTCCACCGCTGATTTCTTTATGAAAAATACCGATTAAGTCCCAAACTTTGGCCTATAAATAGTCGAACCAAGTGCAGTTATTTTCATTCATAAAATTTACTCTCTCTCTCACTGTCACGCAGAGTGTGAGGTAGGAAAAAAAAAAGTGAAAAATATTTAGAAGAATAATAAGTTTTGGAGCTACTTAAAGTGGGAGTACTAGGTATAATTCTTTTATCCCTAGTTTATGTCAATTCTAGTTATTAAAATTTAAATTATGTCGATATAATGCCTAAATTGCTCGGGAAAATGTGAATGAATATCTCGGGGAATGATATTATATTATTCCATCATTATTTTTAATATTACAAATGTGTCATTGTGCTGCCTAAATATAATTGAGCAGTGCTACGCACTAGCAAAATTTCCGGATTTCATCCGGAAATTTGGCTTATGGATGGCATTTTTGTAATTATTCATAATTACAAGAATGCCATCCATAAGCCAAATTTCCGGATGAAATCCGGAAATTCTACTTCTCCCAAGTATTACCCAATATTATTAGGTATTTTACAATAACGCCATTGTAATGCCCAAGTAATGTTATAAATTTTAGATAAATATTATATTAGTGTCATAATAATGCCCGTATGAAATTACGCGGTGAAGCTACATATCCGTTATGATGTCTGAATGACATTACAACATTTTAGATATGCCGTTAAGCCAAATTTCCGGATGAAATCCGGAAATTCTACTTCTCCCAAGTATTACCTAATATTATTAGGTATTTTACAATAACGCCATTGTAATGCCCAAGTAATGTTATAAATTTTAGATAAATATTATATTAGTGCCATAATAATGCCCGTATGAAAATACGTGGTGAAGCTACATATCTGTTATGATGTCTGAATGACATTACAACATTTTAGATATGCCGTTATGCTGTCCTTTTTTAGACAGAGTATAAGGAAAATAATCAATGGTCTAGATATTAGCTTTTTAAAACTAATATTAAACTAATATACTGTCACACATGGGCGCAATAAATTGTAGTGAGTTATTAAAGACAATAAGAACTTTTAGACAGTATGCGAAGTGGTAAGTATAACTACTTATTGAGAAATGATCCTGCTTTTATAAGTATTTTACTTACTGAAGTATTTGATAAAGTTTTTGAAGTATGATTATTACAATTACATGAGCCTAAGTATTTTATGAATAACATGATTATATGTTTTTAACTATTTTCACATATGTTGAAATAATTTGTGAGAATAAAAGAATGATTTTAAGAGAGACATGTTATTGCTTATTGTTGATTAATGAGAATAAAAGACAATAAAACTGGGAAGCCAGAAGGTCTTCCTAAGTTAAATTATAAGCCAGAAGGTTGTCCTATGTTAATTGTGAAAGCCGAAAGTTCCAAGTTAAATAAGAAGCCAGAAGGTTTTCCTAAAGTTGAATGTAAAGCCAAAAGGTTTTCTTACGTTAATTGTGGAAGCGAAATGTGCATTTGTGACGACCCTTTTTTTTTTAATACAAATCATTTGCATAATTATTAATCTCTTAAAAATACAAATGGATTCTTCACAATGGCACGACGGTGTGTCGCAAAGCCAACATATGGTACATACCCCATAATATGTACCTGGTAAATCAGAGTAATGTCTATCTAACTATGCAGCGAAAATATAAACTTGAATAGCGGAAATCACGTCTTATACATTTGTCACAAATAATTACAACAAAGAACCATTTAACATCTATTTGTTTAAAGTTTATCAACATATTAATTACATAGCTAAGTACAGGCTCAACAAATACATGTGCCACGTAAGACACGAGCCATAAATAAAATACCTAAAATGCAGACTATCCATGAGTCCGACATATGACTGTCGCGATGTGTTCCAATCGTAGCATCCATACGCTAAGCAAACTGGTCATCCTCTACATCCGCGATACCTGCAGCCAAGAAACCTTATCTATATGGTTGTGGGGGTTGCCACATCCGTATAGGTGAAAGAATGAGTTCACCATCTCAGTATATAATACCGAGACCTCAGTGAAATTAAACTGACCGAGTTTTTGCAAAGAACCAACTTTTCTTTTTTAGTCTTGTGAGCACTATACCAGTTACCAATTGTATAACTTTTATTTGAAAAACTCCCATAGCTGATACAGCAAACACCAACTAATAAAAAACATTTAAAGCATACTACGCAGCTGAAATTATACATAGAAGTTCCGTTGTTGGAAACAATTACATATATTCTCATCTACTATAATACTTTTGTATTTGGTGGCTCAAATGTACAAAGACCTAGCATTGCTAAACGTGATAACATTGTGCCTCAGAGCATTACGGCTTCGTGCCTTTAATGCGATAGTTCGATCATGCGAGCACTAGAGTGAAACTCTAATATGCAAGCACGTCTCTACTGAATGACAAATGACATTCTGCCTACCTACCACAGGACACATACATTACCCAATCCGGTTGCATAAAAATCTAAGTACATCAAAGCACAAATCAATGGCATCTTAGTCTAAATACAAAGATCCAGCATTGCCAAATGCAAGTAACTTTGTGTCAAGAGCATTACAACTTCGTGCCTTTGAACAACAGTCGATCATGCGAGCACTAGAATAAAACTCTAATATGCAAGAACATCTTTACTGAAGAACAAATGACATTTCGCCTACCTACCACAAGACACTTACATTACCCAATCCGGTAGCGTAGACATCTAAGTATATTAAACCTCAATGACCTTAAATTATGAAACCGGTCGATAAAAATATGCATATGTTCTTTTTTATTAAAACTCATATGCATACTAGTTCGCCTAGCAAAACTACAATATACATATCATGAAAACAACACACCCAAACACACCACAATATATGTATGCATATGCAAGTCCCCAAAGCCCTTGACTCAAGAAACCGAGTCCTTGACTCAAGAAGCCGAGTCCCTGACTCAAATCACCGAAGAGCCTCGAGCTCCAGTAACCGAGTGTAACCGAGTCCCTGACTCGAGTATCTGAGTCCCTGACTCAAGTATCCGAGTCCCGGACTCAAGTTGTAGAGCCCCTGGCTCGAGTATCCCCCAAGATTATGTAACCACGCCCCAATGCAATATACTCCAAAATAGTTTATGATAACACTCCCAAATCCACAAACATACCATAACACCGATTTCTCAAACACCTTTCACAATATTAAAAACTCACAACCGTAGCAAACAGTCACACAATTCATTTCACACTCCACATACAATATGCAATTCTCCAAAATATCATTGATAAGTTCAACATACTCAAAAGTACTCAAATCATCCAAAACAGATATATTTAACATACAGTTGTTCGAATTTGTAAAAAATATATATTTGCAATTCTATAATATATGAAAATAATTTTCTCAGTGAATAGAATACTTACATTGGCTGCATTGGACTCTTGACTCAAATATTCCCTTGGATTCTAGATACTCGAACTTACATTAGAGAATCAATTAAAGTCTCCAAATTCGGACATGATCCTGCAAACATTAGTAACATTAGACTATGCTATTGAACCAATACTCTATGACACATAAACTACCCGCGTGTTCACACGTCGCATTCCTTGCTTCTAAAGCTAGTCAGGTACCTTAAGCTATTATTAGGTTCACCATTAGTTCTTGGTTCATATTTTATTCCGCTTATTATCTTTAAGTTACGTTTACTATTTTATTAGCCTACTTATTATTATTACGCCACATTATTATTGTTAATCCTTTAATGGCTTGTTTATTAATTATAAGACGCATTTACCATTTCATACAATTAGTTAGACACTGCTATCCTCATATATGCTTACGCAATTGAGGACTTATTCTAATTAATTACATTACTCTAAGATATCCAAGGTTATTATACTCTTACACTTTGTATTATTTTGGTTATTATTTATACCCCTAAGGAATTCAATCTTTGAATCCTCAACTTATAGTTTCACCTATTTAAGTTAGCAAAGTATACTTGGTCATTACATAATTAGAGTGCTTATTAAACTAAGCCCAATTTACTAAGACCCTAATTTACTAAGACCCTCGAACCCTTAACCACTTAATACACATAAATTAATGCATTAGTTGTTTAATCATTTAATAACTTCTCCAAGTGAATTCAAAGCCTATTTATTTCGTTACTAATTTATTTATTAACTCTTATTGTAATTTTGTGAATCTAATTTCAATTAATGCACTTCTGTAACGGCCAAGAAAATCAATAAAGAGTTTGACATTAATAAATTATATTTATTAAATAAGATTGGACTAATAATAGATTCTAAGTGATAATATTTATATCATCGATGTATAAATGGATTTTAGGTAAAGTAATCTAATTAGGAAATAAGTATTAATAGTGGGTTAAATAACAATTAACAAATGAAAATAATGAAAATAATGAATATATATATATATATTGGGCAAACCGGTCAATCCGGTCAACCTCATTTCCTCCCCTTTTTCCCATTTTCTCCCCCACCTCACGACACTCAACTTTCTCCCTTTCATTTTCTACCTTTATTTTCCCTTTCCTTATCCCTTTCTCCTTTCCTTTCTTTATTTCTTCTTTCCTTCTTTTGGTCACCAACTCACGCGCACACACAGAGAGAGAGAGAGTGAGAGCTGGAAAGAAGGGAAGAGTTGCCGAGGAAAGGAAGAAAAAGAAGAAGAGAAGAAGAAGAAGAAGAAGAAGAAGAAGAAGAAGAAGAAGAAGAAGGAGAAGAAGAAGAAGGGGAATCCGGCCATAGGTGGTTTGTGAGGTAAATCTACAATCTTTCTCATGATTTTCATGATAGCCATTGAGATTGGAGCTAGAAAAATATGTAGATTGTTAGAAATTTGATTAAATTCAAATTCTAGGGTAAAATGGTAATGGGTTTCGGATTTTGGGTGATTATTATTGATTTTTGGGTTGTTTGTTAGGGCATTTCGTCCCTAGATGCTAAAATGTTGGGGTTTGAAGTTTTCATGTGATTTTAAGATTCCCATTAATTTTTAGAGCTAGAAAATAGTACGGATTGCTAAGGTTTTTGTAAATCCAAATTTAGGATTTTAAATTTTGGGCTTTTTAGGTGTTTAAACCCTAGATTATTATTTAGTGGATTAATCGCATTTAGAGTGTTAATTAATTCTAAGTTATCTATGGATTCCATGGAAAATTGGTATTTTTGGGTTAGGTTAATTAATTATTGGGTTAGTAGTGTTCGTTTTGGTTTAGTATTTTTATATTATGGGTATGTGTTTAGAACCCTAGATATTTTATGGGTATTATTCTATAGGTATAGCTCTTAAAAATATTTAAGAGTTAAATATGAGTGTAGAGTTAGAAATGCTAATGTATTGTGCAATTGGGTAATGCAGCGATACTTAGCAAGGCTTTGGTAGAGGATTCTTCCATAAGCCGCAAAACTTGCAGCCAAGGTGAGTATTTTACTCACTGAGAACCTATTTTGATTTATGCAAATGAAATGCTATGTTTTGTTAAATCTCGAGCCAATGTTATTTTGATGATTATGTACGCCTGTGCTATTTTCAATATGTTAAATTGTGCTTTGTTGATTACATGTCTTGAGATGAGATTTGAGAATGATTTTGTGAGTTTTGATGATATAAATTGAAGTGTTGATTTGAGTTGTGTTTTCATGAGTTTTTGAGAAGTCGAGTTTGCATATTGTGTTGGAAAAATATAAGATGACATGATGCTATTTGTACATAGAATTAATTAAATACATGATGATTTGAGCATGAAGTATTTGTGCATATATTTGTATATAATGAGTGGGGAGCCTAAGTTGTCTCCATGCGAAAATAAAATGAGAGAGCCAAAATTGTCTCCATAATAAATTAAATGGAGTCAAAGTTGTCTCCGAAAAGAGTACTATCGGTCAAAGTTAGTCCCCTATTATGATGGCATTGCACGACATGAATTTAAAAATGTTTTATGTGATTTGCATATGTTTTTAAGTGATGTATAATTTGGATGTACCTGTATACTTATGTCCTTTGACATAGTGGGACATATGCAAGCTTGTATGATCAAGTTAGGATGTCAAAGGTTTTAGAGGGATGTCTAAATTGGATGTACATGTATACTTATGTCCTCCGATATAGTGGGATATATGAATGTTTGTATGACAGGTTTTGAATGTCCACGGTTTTCATGATAAATCGATACCATGTTTTGACGTGCTAGTATACTTATGTCCTCCGAAATAGTGGGATATATCTATGCCTGTATGATCGGGATATGATGTCGTGATTTTCAAGATTGGATGTGTCTGTATATTTATGTCCTCCGACATAGTGGGATATATGTATGCTTGTATGACCAAGTTGAGTTAAATGCTATATATGTACATGTGTATATCGTAGTAGACCTTCCAATTTATAGGTACCGGTGTTTACTCAATCAGCTGCACTACGTTTTAAAATAAATGCATCATGTTGATAGTAGCTATTATTGTAAACGAATGGTATTAATTAAAATGATTGGCTCATTACGAAAACTTAGTGAGTTTTATACTGCTGAGGTGGTGAACTCATACTTTCACCTGTACGGATGTGGCTAACACCACAACCGTATAGATGTTGATGCTTTGGCTGCAGGAACCGCAAACGTCGACGACGACCCTGTGGCAAACTACTTGGGATGCTACGACTGAGGCACCATGCTGGGGTCGTAGCTGTGTCGGACTTGGATGGTCACTTTTTGTAGATGTTTTGTATATGGCTAATGTTGTCTGTGACACATATTTTGTTAGCCATTCTTTTGGGTATGTAATTAATATTTTGATAAGCCTTAAACAGATAGACTACCGTATGGCTCTTTTGTGTAATTGACAGTTGATGTTTATAGATGTGCTTTTCGCTATTTAGATATGTTATGTTTATCTGCTGCATAGAAGTTGATTTTGTAAGTCAGTACATATTATGGGTATGTATCATAGGTTGGCTCTGCGACAAGTAGTCGTGCCACTGTGATGATCCATTTATGTTTGTAAAAAAGAAAAAAAAAATGGGTCGTCATAACTTCACTTTCCTTTATTCCATTCACTTCATTATTTGTCTCATTTGCTTCTTTTAACGCCAAGATTAGAACCATATTACTTACAACAACAACCCATTTTTTGATAAGTAAGAAGATTTTATTAAAAACGCGTAAGACGCCTCTAAGTACACAGGAAGTATACAAGGAACAACCCAGCTAACCCACAGAAAAGAACCCAAGAAAACCGACAAGAAACCCAAAATACAATTGAACCCCCATCAAATAACCCGAAAAACAATAGAACCCCAACACACCCAAAAAAAAAAAAAAAAAAAAAAACAGTAAATAACCCCCAAAATACAAATCCCCCAATCAAACACCCGAACCCTCCCAAAAAAAAACCCAACTAACTTGAAACCCAATAGAAACACCCAGAACATGAACCAAAACAACCCAAAAAACAGGAAAAAAAAAAAAAAAAAAAACAACCAAAAGAACCCCATCACACACCCAAAAAACAAAAAACAACCCCCAAACAAACGCCCAAACCTTCCCCAAAAAAAACCCCAACTAACATGAAACCCAAAAGAAACACCCAGTATACGAACCAAAACAACCAAAATAGATAGGAAAAGCCAAAAAAACAGGGAACAAACCCAGAATACAAAGAAAAAGCTAGAAATACAAAGGAAACAAAAAAAAAAAAAAAAAAAAGGCCGGTGTGTGGCGAAGCAGATCCGGCTGGAAAGACTGCTCACTGGAGAGGCGCGTGTGTAGAGAAAAGGTCCCAAATGCCGTAGATAAAAACTCCCTCGGCCACGCCTGTCAAAAAGGCGCGTGGCGACCGCTTGTAGCTGTGCCGACGGCTGGAAAGAACCTGACCACAGAGGAGAGTTCTTGGTGAGGTATGTGCACGGAGAGGTCCCAATATGTCCTCTTTTCGTGTTTTTTTTTTTTTTTTTTGGTATATTTTAACATATCATATTTACAACAGCATCACGCATCTATTGTTTTTTTTAATTTTTTTTAATTTTTTTTTCAACCTTTTAATTTTAGAAACTGCCCAATATTTGTTTCTTCATAAAATACATATAATGAATTGCGATATATGCATGTATAGAAGGAAGAGTTACAAAAATCTACTCTAGCTCCTTCCTTTTGCTCAATTTTCACCAATTATTCATGCTATAGCTACTTTTAGCTCTCGCTCTTTCTTTCCTTTTTTTTTTTTTTTTTTTTAAAAAAAAAAAAAAAAAAATCTATTTCGTCAAACAAATCAGAGAAAATAAAAGAAAATAATAATTAAAAAAAAAAACCCCTGATTGGCAGAACCTCCTTCAACGCGTTCATCATATCCAAAGGCCCTCTATACGAACTCTGCGCCTCGTTTTCGCCTAAATCCTCACCGTTAGAGCACAGATTGCTGTTGGTCCCGATCGAGGACGACAGACTGCAGTCCTTCAAATCGTCACCAACGTGCCGTCTCGTGTCAATCCGGCGGGTTTACTATCCAACTCAATCAACATTCTTAGTACTATTCAAAATTTCCAGTGGAAGAAGAAGAAGGAGAATGAATGGGCGAGGAGGGGGGGGGGGGGTTTAAATTATTTTTGTCCATTTGAATATAGATTTCATTGTTCTTCCATTTCTTTCCCTTTTTTATTCTATTTCCATTACAAATTCCTTAAACAGATTTCAACACTTTAACGGTTGAGGTTATAAGTGTTTTCTCTACTAATGTGAGATTTTCTTGGCTTTAAATTACTTGATGATTTTAGAACTAATCTTGTTGTATTTGGTGTTTTTGACTATGGAAAATAATGGGTGTTTGAAATTTCCTTAGTATTGTGTTGGGTGCTGGAGATTTTGATTGTTTGTTTTTTGGGTGGTTCTCTTTTGGGAGTTTTTGTTGGAGAGGATAATTAGTTCTGAGACAGAAATTTCCTACAAATCGGTTTGCAGAAAATTTTATACAACTCACATATAAGAGACATGTGTTCTTTTGCATGTGAGAAATACATGTTTTAATAGTATGTACTTTTCACATGTTTTTTTAATAGCATTAATAAAAAAAATATGTGATTTGTTCTCACATGTTTAAATAACACATGTCATTCTTATATGTGGATTGTATGAAATTTACTACAAACCGCTTTGTAGGAAATTTTTGTTTTTAGTTGTGGGTGTTTATTTGTTTTACAGATCGATTTAGGAATTTTGAGTTGTATTCTTGTTAGACTTGATTTTTGGATGAAGGAAGATTTGTTTACAATTTTAGAGAGAAACAAAATATGAAGTGGAGGAGCTATGAGTTTTCAGCAACTAGAAGTCTCGAAGAAAAGAAACGTAAAAGAGGAAAAAGAGAACTTATAGGGGAGAGAGATTCACATGTGAGAATGAGAAAATAGAGAATAACAAGACAAAAACAAAGAAGTAGGGATTTATAGTAAAGTAAGAGATAGATAAATGAATAACAAAATAGTCGTAATAAAAGGGCTTGCGGTTATGTGTGGGATGAAAAAGGAAGATTGAGGAAGAAAACAAAAATTGGATAAGGTGTGAGATAATAAATGATTTAGAGAATAGATAAAAGTGAGAAATTGACTTTTAAGAATTTTATTATTTAAAGAATATGTAGTTTGTTATTTTAGGTGTTGATATTTAATTATGTTGTTTGGAAAAAATATATTTTAACCCCCCAAACTACCTCTTTCTGATTTTTTGGCCCAATCCATCCATTTATGCCGTCAATTCTAAACAGAATTCTGAAAATACCCCTCATACACTTTGAAATTCTTAAGGTTAAGGGAATGGTATTTTCGAGTTTTTAACCAATTTCTGTTAGAATTAACGGCATAAATAGACGGATGTGGCCAAAAAATCAGAAAGTGGTAATTTGGGGGGCCAGAATCTAAGCATTAGTAGTTTGGGGGACCATCCGGAGAAAGAGTAGTTGTATAGGGGGCTAAAATATATTTAACCCATGTTGTTTTTAGGATCAAGTGACTGATAATGTAATATTCTGAATTTTAAATTACGTTTTAGAATAAAAATTTAGTAGATAAATGACTAAGATTAATTAGATGACTAGAAAATGCAAGATGACGCGAATAGAATATTTTTAGGTCCAAAGAAATAATAGAAAAGGAAAGATAAAATAAAAAAATAAGATTAAAGAAATAATGTGTAAATAAAATAAAAATTAAATAAATTAAAAGGAGAGTAATTAAATAAAAGAAATATTAAAATGAAAAGAGAAGCAGATGAAAACAAAAGATAAAATAGAATGGTGAATAACTTCTACCAGGTTATGGCAGAAACTAGCAACATTTTGCCTGCGAATTAGACGTTGACATGTAAGCACTGAGCAAGAAACCCAAATAGAAAAAAAAACACCCGATCTTCTTCAACTCATACACAGACGTTGCCATTACAGAAACTGAATGGATGGTGAAGAAAACACACGAACGCTGCCGGCTCGAACGCGCCCTCGCCACGCCGGGACTTATGAAGAAAACACACGAAGTCCGCCCACGCCCACGCCGCCCACTCCATCTCTTTCTCTGTCTGTGTTCTCTCTGTCTCTCTCTGATTATTTTCCCCACATTCACAATTGGCTCACATATGATTCTCAGAGCCAACGTCGGGGTCCTCTCTCTCTGTCTGTCTTGTTCTACTACAAAATGCTGATGGGCATGAAAATGGTGAAGATGGGTTCCATTGGTGATAGTTGGATTTTTGTGCTTCTTTTTTTTTCTTCTGTTAATTCATTCTTCAGTCCTGATTATGGGAGGATTTGTTGTATAATCTAAAGGAAACAAAATATTTTTGTGTAATCCAAAGCAAACAAAAATGCAAATATGCACATAAGGTGTTTGATGAAATGCCTCAACCAATGTGCTGTTATTGTAGGCTCTGTTGTTAACATAGGTATGAAAATCGTGAAAATAGTGATTTGGGAAGGATTAGGGGCGGGCCGGCGGACGACGGACGGTGGAATGGCGGACGACGGACGGCGAACCGGCGGACATCATTTGGGCAGTGGGGTTTTTTTTTTTTTTTTGGAATCATGGGATACTTCATCATCAGAAGAGAGGGAAAGATTGTCTACTTCAACAATTTTCATTTTTTGCTTTTAACTGATGTGTCAAATGGTTATTGGTGGGCATAAACCCACTATTTTTTGCAACTGCCGTATAAAAAGGGGCTTTTAATAGAATGAGACATTAAATGGAGAGACGAGGTGGGTCGGCCTTTGAAAGAAATGAAGAGTTGGGTGTAGAATAATCATGCTAAAAGACAAAAGAGAAAGGAAAAGTCAAAGAATATAAAAGAGGAGAGAAATCAGGTCATGAAATGAGTTAGTGCGTGGAAAGAAATCAAACAAAGAAACAATAAAATTGAGAGTACAAGACAAAACAGACTTGATGGGTATTAAAAATGGCCGAATGGCCTTTCTAAAATACAGTAAATCACGGCCATTTAAAAGAAAACAGTAAAACACGGGCATTAAAATAAAAAGGGCCGAATGGCCTTTTCAATTCAACGGATGGCGTCAGTTTTAAAAGGCTACAGGTTCTTTTTTTTTTTTTTTTTTTTTTTTTTTTTTTTTTTTTTTTTTAACAGTTCCGAAAATTGTGAGTTTTGCTCATTTATCTCTTAAAGGTTTTCATAGAAAAACTTTGATTCAAGGACATCGAATCGTCTAATCTTAGATCCAACTTTAATAACGTAATTTTTAAAGTTCGATTTACGTTTTGATAGAACGTTTTGAGGTATTTTCGTTAAATTTATGTTTTAGAGATTTTAATTAAATCTTGTAAATGTGAGTTTAATCTAGTGCTTTATTTAGGTAATAGGTTATTTGGAACTTACTTAAGGCCACCCAAACCATGGGTTTTGGTTTGGTAAATTTTTGGTGAGTTTCCTCAAACCCTAATTTTGGGTATTTAATTTTAGTTGTGTTTTTATGAGATAAACCTTTAGTAAAATGCTTATGGGTTAATAATATTGTAATGAAGGTAGTATTTTATAAATTATGAGTTAATTTTGAAAAATCTAATTTGATAGGTTAAATTAAATTGGGGTTTTTAGGTGTTTGAAACTTAGGTTGTTAAATTATGTTAATAAGTTAGTAATTATTGTAAAAAGATTAGTGAACATAATTTTAAGGTTAATGTTATTTTAAATACAATAGTGTTTTATGTGACTAGGTTAACGAAAATAATTTATAGATTTGTGAATATAATTTTAGGGCTAATATTATTATAAAAGTGTTAGCGAAAATAATTTATGAGTTAGTGAAATTAATTGCGGGTTAGTAATTAATTAAATGGTGATTTTAATATCTAATCCTTAGTAATTACTTTGGGTTAGTATTGTTTGAGTTTTAGTTAGTATCTAAGTTTATGGGTACGTAATTGGATTCTTAAAATATTATGGGTTTTCCAACGGTTTAGCCTTGAGCGATTCAAGTGTTAAATAATGCAATGTATTATTTCACAGTGATACATTGCAAGGTGGTGTCTAGGAGAGCTAGTGCTTAAATCCGTACAGCCAAGGAGAGTATTCTACTCACCGAGAAACTATTATTTTCATATATTAATGAATTGCAAAATGTATATGATTTTTATAAATCTGAACCGACTATATGTTGATAATATGTTTTGGACGTGTTAAGTAATTTTAATTATGTTGAAATATACCAGTGATGCTTATGAGAAATGATGTGTGACTGAAATGTGTGATTTGAACTGATTTGAAGGATTTGATTGTGAGCTGTTGTTGAAATTTAAATTACGAAAATATTGATGGATGAATTGATGTATTAAAATATTGTTGATGGATTTATATTGAAAGCATGTGTTAAAGGCATAATTCAAGAAATGAAATGTATTGTTTTAAGCATGAGGTATAAGCATATGAACGCTAAATGTGCATCGAAGAGAGGTTTTTTAGCCCACGGGAAACTATACTTGGAGTTAGTCTCATGAGTTCTTGGATTAATTTTCATGATGTACTTGGGTTAAATCTCATGAGGCTTGGATTAATTTCCATGAGGTACTTGAGTTAAATCTCATTAGACTTGGATTAGTTTTTATGCGGAAACTTGCATGAGCATGTATAACATTGTTTTTATGAGTGTGATTTTTTTATACTATGAGTAGTTTTGCTGGACGTATTAATATGCATAAGAGTCTCAATGGAAAAGAGCTTATGTATATTTCTATCGGATAGTTGCATGATTTAAATGCTAATGTTTTCTAAGTCTCACTGAATCAAAAGTATTATAGTATGTGAGGATGTATGCAGTTATTTCCAACAATGGAACTTCTACGTATAAGTCTCAGCTGCATAATATGCTTAAAATGTTTTCTATTAGTCGGTGTTTGTTGTATCAGCTATAGGGGTTTTTCAAACAAAAGTTTATAAAATTGGTAGATGTTATAGTGTACGCATGACTAAAAAGAAAAAGTTGGTTATTTGCAAAAACTCAGTAAATAGTATACCTCTGAAGTCGTAGTGTATTTATTTATGCTAAGACGGTAGGCTCATAATTTCACCTATACGGATGCGGCAACTCTCACAACCGTGCATACATTGATACTTTGGTTGTAGGTTTGCAGATATAGATATTGACTCGTCCACCTAGTGTATGAGATGCTATGATTGAAGCACATCGCGACAGTCATGAGTCACAGACTCATTGGTAGTCTATATTTTGGGTATTTTATTTATGGCTCATGTCTTACGTGGCATATGTATTTATTGGGCCTGTATTTTAGTATATAATTAGTGTAATATCTTTTTTAAGCCTTAAATAGATAAATGTGTAAATGACTCTTGTTGTAATTAACTGTTATGTATTAGATGCATTTCCGCTTATGATATATGTTCTGCTATACATTGATTATTATATTCCACTGTTAGATGTAACTCTAATTATCAAGTGTATGTTATGGGGCATGTGTCATATGTTGGCTGAGTGACATGTAGTCGTGCCACTGTGAAGATCTATTTGTATGTTTTCAAAAAAAAAAAAAAATGGGGTCATCACAGATAAACCAAGGTGTGGCAAATCCACGTGGTAGTGGTACAGAAATCTAAGGTAAGTAGAATTGATTAATCAATAATTTTATGAAAATAATACGCCAAAAAGTAAAGATTTTTAAAATAAAATGTATTTGGGTGTATATAAATGTGCATGTGTTATTGTCATTGATTCTCAAAATAAATGAAAATTTTTGAATGAATCACGCAAATATTGAGTCGAGCTATATTTTGATATTGATGATGCATAATAGTACACACATTTGATATAGTTGTGCCATTGTTGAATTTATTTGTAAAATTTTATAAATACAAATTGTATTGATTGATTTGGAAATGCATTGGGTTATCAATGTTATAGATGAGAATTTTACGATGAGAAATGACATTTTGTTTGAGGTGTATATCGCATCTTACTTCCTGTTAGAAACTATATATACCTAAGACTGATAAAACTCTCAATCGTGATGATGGTGGCGGAGATTATATTTCTCTTGTAACTAGTGTTCATGGTTGAATTTTCTCCGACTTCTTTTGGAAGTATATAGTTGGGGTCTTCAAAATTGTTCAAGTCTTCTGGCAAGTCAGTGTCGACCGATCCGATCCATTTAGGCCAATTTACATCACTATCCACGTCCCAAGGCAACTCGTTGTGTCTTTCCATGCCATTAACATTCTCAATTAATGTTTGTAGCATCTTATGGTTCAACACTTCATGGTCTTTGCATGCGTTACACTTCATAAATACTTTGTACAGACAGAGGTAGACATATCAACAGGGACGGAGGGAGGGGGGCCGATGTACTCCATGCCCCCCCTTCAATTCTTAAGAAAGAATAAAATTTTAAGATTAAAAAAAAAAAAATATAAGGTTTTTTGCAGTGCAATGGAGGAAAACAGGTGTGGACTCTTAAAGTCACACGCCTAGCAAAGCTCAGTTTCCTAAGGATGCGTGGCAAATGTAACGTAAAATGGGGATTCATTGCAATACAAGTAGATAGCATTACAAAAGTCTAAAAGATATGTGTTTCATTTGTTTTGTGTTGCGTTTAGTCGAATGCGTTTTGTGTATAATAATATAATATGTTTTGTATAATAGTTAGTTAAAGTGGGCTGTTCTAACAAAAGGAGTAAGAGAATGTTAACTTCAAAACATGTCATCCAGGTAAAGCATTGCGATAAGCACACAATTTCATTTAATTGAAATTTCTCAATTCTAGTACAGAAACTAAGACCATTTTTTTATTTTTTTTATTTTTCCTTTTTCTGAATATCTGGACAGTGATTTTCTTTACATTTTCCAAAAAAAAAATATATATATTTTCAATTTTGCTTTCTAATTTTTAATTTCAAGGGAATAATAAAAATACACAACTGAGTTATGTTTAATTTATTTAAAATGTGGCATTATTTTATTTATTTATTTTTAAAATGAAGTAATATATACTTCATAGATGACCGACCATTTAGACAAGAGGATATGAACTTGTATTTTTGAATTTATATATATTCATACGTTAATTCCTACTGAAAAAATAAATAAATTTGGCCCTCCCAATAAAATGTGTGGCTCTGTCCATGTACGTATATCAGCTTGAAATACCAAAACAATATGATTGTCCACATACGCTCAAAAAGCAATGCCATACAATCAGAAAAACGTTCTTAATTACAGAATTGTTTCACCATATATGCCATGTACAAATTGCAATAACACGTGAACTTCTAGATTGATATTGAAAAGATGAATAGAGTTGTTTTAACGACCAACGGTGGATTCTGCATCCCAAGACGCGTGTGGTATGCACATGTTGCATTTCATCTGCCTTTACGTCATATTATCATGTAAAAAAATGTTACAGGAAGATAATCAAGAAGAGAATAAATTAGCTAAATTTGAACATAACATCTAGTTCGGTGATAAATTTAAACTTGACTAGTATTTAAAATAAAATTAAATGAGTTAAACTTAAACATATAATACTCGGCTCGATTCTAAATTAAATCAATAACATTACTCCCTGTGAAATGCGCGTGGGGATGAACTAGCTAGACGAGGTGAGTTTGTAGGTGGAGCTATGAATTGAGGGGGTTGGACTTTGTCGATCCAATCTAACCGTGGTTAAAGGTGGGGTAGTTGACCAGGTTGGATTGAGTGTTTTTTAATTTATTTTTGTGGTTAGGTTGGGTTAAGTTGAAACGTGAGGATTAATAATGATAATAAATTATTATTTCGGTTTCAATGAACAATTATCATTGAATAAGCTAGGATTTTGCCAAGAAGTTTCTTGGCCTTTTTTTTGTGATGCAACGCGGCATCGGGCAGTGGCACTAAGAAGTTTCTTGGCCTTCTTATTATTATCCAACGCGGAATCAGAGCTGTGTGGTTCGGTAGTTCTGCAACTCTCGCAATTTTTTTTACTAGTCTTGCTTGCATAAAGTATAACTTCTTCCATGGCGGCGTCCACGGAGCCTCTTCCTCTTCCCTTTCGTCTTCTATTCATCGGTGGGCTTACGATGCATTTTTGAGTTTTAGAGGTCGAGATACTCGCAGAGCTTTTACTGCCCATCTATATGCAGCTTTGAGTCGAAATGATAACAACACCTTCATGGATGCCAAGCTTAGAAGCGGAGAGGAAATTTCACCAGCACTTCTCAAAGCCATTGAAGAGTCAGCAATTTCGATCATTGTACTCTCTCAAAACTACTCATCATCCCCATGGTGCATGAACGAGCTGATGAAGATCCTCAAGTGTAGAGAAACAAGGAGGCAACAGGTTCTATCCTTGTTCTATCACGTACAGCTGTCAGAAGTACGAAATCAAACGAATTGTGTTGGAGAAGCATTCGCTAAACTTGAAGAAAGGTTTAAGCATGATCAAATGAAGTTGCAAAGGTGGAAGACAGCCCTATCAGTGCTATCACAAGTGGCCAATTTGTCAGGGAGGCTTTTGGGGAACACGTATTTCTAACTCTTTTTATCTTATCAGAAAGAATTCTAAATTCATTAAAGATTTCATTTGCATTAAGACCATATTTTGAAAATTAGTCATTTTTAACGCAACGTATTCTTACAAATATTGCATTGGCAGGAATGAAGTTGAATTTATTCGCGAAATCATTCAATGGTTCAAATCAATATTGGTAAAAGATAGATACTTTCAAGTTGCTCAGGATCCAGAGTCCCGTCAACAATATGTGAAACCACTTTTAGAAATAGAGAAGAATATTGATCGTACATGTGTGGTAGGTATATTTGAAATTGGTGGAATTGATACGACAACTATCGCCAAAACCTTCTACAACTCGATTGCATTTCTAACTGAAGGTAGTCATATTCTTGAAAATATTAGAGAAACTTCCGACCAAAATGGTCTGATTCGTTTGCAAAACTCTCTAATGTTCCAATTCTATGTCTTTTCATAATGCACACCGTGCACAATATGATGTTTTGTCCCTTTGAATTAAAATAAAACTATTTATCCTTTCATGTCACTATTATGTAACTAATATATATTGTAACGATCCACCCCCAATGACACAATACTGTCCGCTTTTGGCTCCCCATATCAGACTTCCCAGGAGGTCACCCATCCTGGGATTGCTCTCGCAGCGGCTCGCTTAACTGCGGAGTTCTGATAGGTTCATTGCCATCACGGCTTTAAAACGCGTTGTGTCATATAGGGTGCATTTATACATATAAGCACATCCTCATTCCCAGGCGATGTGGGACGTCACATATATGGTTGTCTTCTAAATTCAGAAAACAAGATAAGTGACACAGGAAATCAACCACTTCATGCATTAAACAGTGAAGAAAAGGCCAAAGACTTGGTAGACTCGAGTGAGTTCTCGAAAACATTAGAGAAATTTTTTGCCAAAAGGGTTTGATCCATTTCTAAAACTCTCAATTGTTCTAATTTTGCGGCTTTTCCTAATGCACACCGTTCAGAATATGAGGTTTTGTCCCTTTGAATTAAATTTGTCATGTCATATCATTATTATGTAACTAATATATATGGTTGTCTTTTTGAACCCAGAAAACAAAAGAAGTGATAGAAGAAATCGAGCAGTACCTCATGCATTAGACAGTAGAAAACTTGTCAAAGCAGTTGCCCATTGCTTTTTATTCATAAAAGAAATAGGAAAACCTGTCAAAGACTTGCTAGGCTTGGGTGCGTTTAGAGAAGAAAATGTGGAAGGCATATATGTAACGATCCACCCCCAATGACACAATACTGTCCGCTTTTGGCTCTCCATACCAGACTTCCCAGGAGGTCACCCATCCCAGGAGGTCACCCATCTTTGTTAGGTGCAAAGAAACCGGGACAAACACAAGTTACACAATCGGAGTAGTTAAAACTTTGTAAGCACAATTTTCAATCCCTCAACTCTGTTTGCATAGAATATACAAGTGCATACCTTATCCACTAATGAATGTTGGCATGCAGTGACTATCTATCTTTGGAAGCCGAGGAAATATTTCCCAGACTAATTGGAACTTCGTAAGCACAATTTTCAGTTCCCCAACTCTATTTACTCAAAATATACAAGTGCCTACATTAATTATTTACGAATGAATTTTGGCATGTAGTGGCTATATGGCTCTGGAGTTAGTAAAACATGGATTTTGCTCAACCAAATCCGATGTTTATAGCTTCAGTGTAGTTCTACTTGAGATTATAAGTGGAAGAAAGAGTTTGAATCTTACTGTGTCAGAACAATACACGTGCCTTACATATTATGTAAGTGTGTTTAGTTTTCCATAATGACTATGAAGTTGTTTGGTAACCAAGCCTAAAATTTCTAATTCTCATTTTACTTCTCTCAAAAAAATCAAATCAAAAACATTTTAACTTTTTTTTTTTAACTTTTTACATCACATCAATAATTTTTTATTACTATTCAAATAAAAAAACTCACTACAAAACAAAACTTTTTCACTTTTCTATAAAACATTCTCAAATTTATATCACATCAATCATTCCTTACTACTATTCAAATATATATTCTAATTCACAATTACTTACCAACTCTGAGTTTAAAATTGTCTCAGGCGTGGAGATTGTGGGGAGAAAACAAGGAGTTGGATTTAATGGACCTAACTCTACATGAAGTTTGCAATGCAGATTAGTTTATGAAGTGTGTACATATTGGACTCTTATGAGTACAAGACGACCCAAATGACCGTCCCGCCGTGTCAAATGTTATTACCATGCTTGACAGTGACACTGAAGCACTTCCAACTCCGAAGCTGGCTAAGCAGCCAGCATATGTTTCTAGCACAGCTAGTTGGTTGCCAACGGATACATGTATGGAATTAACTAATAGTCTTGAAGGAGGATAATGCAAAGATTCGAGTGGACCAAACATTTGATATCAATTATGGTAGTCGTAGATATATATGGTGCTTACCTGAAAAATCTCTCATGTAGTATTTTGGAACATTGGGATTACCATTCCTTTGCTCAGACGTTACCATGGGAATCATACATTAGTTTTTGATGGGCCAATACGTACGTGTGCAGCTATCACCTTGTTTAGAAGCACTTTTCCAATTACTCAAAGACAATCATGGTTTGTTTGGGTGTGCGATTTTTTAAAAAATTACGAATAACGAAAGAATTTGTTTTTTGAAATTATGTTTGAATGGTTTAAAAAACCTGAAACAAAATTAGAAAAAATAGGATAAAATCTGAGTAGAATTTGAATTCTAAAAAACAGTTTTTAAAAAATATTTGAAAAAATAAAATCACCCAAATATGCCATCAGATTCTACGTGCAGATACTTCAAACATTCTCCAGCTCATCCCAATTTTTGTTCAAACAGTTTCATCAATGAGTTGTGTTATTTGCACACTCACTTTGTACACAAACTCATAATGGGTGTGAAATTCATACATGTAGGATTTCTATGAGATAAATCCCACATGCATGAGTCTCACATCTATTATAAATGTATGTACAAAGTTTAAGTTAGTGTGTACTAAAATCATTTTCCTTTGTCAATAAGAGTTTTAACCCAAATTTGTGCTGCTTAAAAGTCAAACTTGGAAATGCTAGAATGTGTTACCCATCCAGATGTCAAGGCATCTGAAGCACAAGATTCTAGAGTACAATGCCGCAAAGGCGTCCTACATGGGCTTCCTTTTGGTACCCACACTTTTATTATGATTTATTGGGTATGTTTGGTAAAAGTTTGAAAGTCATTGATGTTATGAAAAAATAGCAAGAAGTTTTGGGGTTTTTTGTATGGAAATGTGAAAAGTTTTTTGAGTAGATTTTTTTTTTTGTTAGAATAATAATAAAAAGTGATTAATGTCAAGTAAAAAAGTGATGAAAAAAAAAAAGTTAAAATGTTTTGATGTTGACTTTTTAAGAAAAAAATTGGGGGTGATGGGAAGGGTTTGATAAACGGGATCATTATCCCTCAATGTAAGGAAAAGTGTTAAATTATTAAAATTTATTATCAGCTTACCTTTTTGAGATACGTAATAAATCAACAAGTTATTTATATCCGGGTGACTATAAGAGCATATCCAGAAGTTGGAGGTATTTTACCTAGTCTAAAAGTATATTTTTCTATTTTACCTAGAGATGTAAATGAGTCTTTCGGTTATTAAATGAGTCTTTCGTGAACATAAAACTATACTCGATTATTAAACGATACATACTCACAAACATACTCATAAAAAGGCTCGGCTCGCTTATTAGCGAGGCTTGTATATTTTTCTATTAATATGCATATATATTAATAAATATATGCATATAGATGTATAATGCTATAACTATAAATTATAGTCATAGAATGTCACATAATTCATAAATTCTAATTCGTAAGTATATAATTCATAGTAATGTAAACTATAAAGATTAGGAACTAGTGGTAACTGGATCACTTCACCACATGAGATCGGTATTTCCTTTTTCGAAACAAGTTGAGCTTAATTTCTAAAACTCGTCATGAGTTGAAGCTTAGGCTTGATAAATTTAAATGAGCTAAGCTTGGACATGCACTACCCGCTCGATTCATTTTTACCTATTCATTTTTTTATACAAATTTCAACAGATTTTTTATTTTGTTCTCTATATTATTTAAGTATTATTTTCACAAAGAGAGTGAGAGAGAAAAAAAATATTAAAACACTAGCTAGGACATTGTGTTAGAGTGAGTAGCAACTTATTGCTAGTCACTTAGCAAAAAAATGTATTTTACCTACTTTGGAGCAAAAAATGTATTTTCCGTTAGAATTTTCCTTTAAATCTTGTCAAAATTTTCAAAAAACATATCATTTTTTTAGGGAAAAAAAATAATAATAATAAAAAATTGCTAGGATTTAGGTGTTGGTCAGAATTTAACAGAACTTATAAAAATACCCATGATTGAATCTTGAAAAATTTTAATTTTTTTTTTTTTAAAAAAATAAACATAGGGGTGCTTTGGAAATTTTGATAGAATTTAACGAAAAATTCTAACGGATGACTAAGATTGAAAATTTCTGAAGAATGAATACCATAAATTGAGACGTTTTAAAGTTTAAGTATCTTCTTTCAAAATAGGTGAAAATTCAAGGGTTATAAGTGCAGTTTTTTCCAAAATAAAAGTATTAAATCACTACTTATCTTAAAAAACTTAAGTTGGACTTTAATTTACGGGAAATGATCTTTGCACTCTTAGAGTACAACAACAAGACACATTGGGGTGGGACCTAATGTTTGGGTCCCATCCCAATGTGTCTTGTTGTTGTACCATTGTTGTACATTGTGAGTGTTTTGATCATTTCTCTTAATTTACTGCATGTTCCAACTTAAGGTGACACATGGCCATGCCTCATCCATCGAGAATGTTAGATCCGATCCTAATCCTTACAGAGAATGGTCTATGCTAAAATATTACTAAAACTAGCCTATAACCTGCACTATGTGTGAGTGTTCTTTCATTGTATTATTTATATATTTGCATTTAATGTGCTATTATATATTCGATATCCATACAAAAGCACATATGTGTACAGAATAATAGATGATTTATGACACTGAATGTTACCTGGATTGCATAATTAGGATTCATTGTCAATGGGTTCGTCAGGGGACAAGGGCAAAGAGATTGGCACATTAAGGGGCATGGAAGTTTTCACAAATTTTTACAAAGACGCAAAATATAAACATGAAAAACAAAACAATTACTTCTCATTCATGGTGAAAAAGGTAAAAGAAACTACCTTTAGATGTAGGAAGCTTATGGAATTTGCAGTGTTTTCTTTTTTCTTTTTCTTTTTTCTTCTTCTACTCCCTCTTTATGAAGCAGAGAAGAGTCGGAGTTTATGAGTATTCTGTTGATGCAAGAACATCACAGTGACTTCAAGCCACTTCCAAGGAGGAGTTCCGTTTGCCAAATAAGGTATAGGGTGGTCAGAAGGCCGTCAGCCTGGAGACCGGAGACGCTCCGACGCTCAAGTCATTAAGGGGCTCTAAGAAATGAAACTTTGTAGTAGATCGAATAAAAAGGAATTTTAATATTTCTAAAGAATTTCATAGATCTTCCTATCTCACGCCCTAGCACTTAAAACATATCCTCACAATGCCTAATTGAGAAAAACCAAAAATGGAAGAGAAAGCAAAGGCAGTGGTAGGCAAGCAATGATCCGGTGATCATCACCTTATGCCTGCTTTGCCATCGACGCTATGATCCGACGGACAAAAAAAAAATTACCATGCTCAATGAAAAAGAAAGAAAAGAACACGGATAAAACCATCAAAAGCATTGGATTATTCCATCAACTCGATGACCGTCGCTAGAAATTTTCAATCCAAATTCATCATTTAATTTCGCTACAAATCAGAAAAATACACAGAAGAAATCACCAAGCAACGATGGGATTCCATTTCTTAAAACTTAAAACCCAACAGCCATATATTATAACTCTCCAAACTTACAGAATCACCAACTTCTTGCATAGCCTAGCACAGAACCAAAATCCCACGAACCTTGCTCAGACATTTTATCAAACACCTCCTAGGCCTCTTCCAAACAATAATAGTGACACAACAATATCATCAAATTCCCTACAACAATTAAGTTAACTTTCTGTTTAATCAACTATATCAGTCTAACAAAGATCAATCTTAACTACAAATATACCAAGTTAGAGGCACTTGAATTACCTCACATGACAGATGTTCAGTGCCTCTGATTTCAGTGAAGATTCAAACCAAAGTGCCCCTAGGCATGCTACGATAACAAACAAACACACAAATTGAAACCTAAACACAGAAGAGAGATTTGAGGAAAGGGCGGCTGATGAACGGTCGTATGTTGTAAGCTTTGTCTTGTCCTCTCTTAAGACCCGACGACTCTTATGATAGGGTTGCTTCATTTTCCTTCTTTTACTTATTTTCTTGAAAGTTGAGGCTTCATTTCAAGTCTCCCTTTCATTTCCCATTTCCATAGTTAGACCATCCCCAGCAGCTTATGTAAACTCAACTTTTGGCTAAAGTAGATGGCAAAATCGATAAAACCCTCCTCCAACAGATTTCCCTAATGGTTAGAAATCTGCTACTACTGCTATTAGCTTGATTTTCTCCTATAAAAGTTGTAGATGTCGTACGAAGAAATCAATGAATAAAAACATCAATTGCTTGAGGCAAGAATTAGAAGTTGATCTTCTCAAAGTGATTAAATTGGAGGTTTAATTCCCTTGAAGCCGTCGATTTATCCAGCTAATTTATTTCCGAGTATATCTATATGACAAAATCTATGTTTGTCATTTTTGGGTTACACTTATATCCGTGAACCGCCTTATATGAGAACAAAAATTTTGCTGACTTTATAGCAAGTAATTATAAAAAATTAAAAAATAAAAATAAAAAATAAAATATGGCTTATCGTTGAAAAAACATATTAGAATTAGAAGGATAAAAAAAATAATTTTTAAATGATATAGTAAAATAATAGATAATAGGATGTATAGAACCTTTTGAAACCTATTAGTTAAAATAAATAAAGTAGGTTTAACCATTTTGCATATAAAAATACATAAGGCATTGGGAGTGCTCGCGAAAGGGAAGGTTCAAAAATTGAGAATCCTATCATTTAGAGAAGCAAATCAAAATTCACTTCAATCTATTCAATCGGTCAAAAACCCCGAGAACAACCCATAAACATCAACCATATTCAAGTACCCCCAATAATACTTAAAGTCAAGACAATCGAAACCATAACACCAAAACCCAACAACGATAATCAAACCAACAAAAATATCCACATCAACAACCCCAAATTGGTTGTAAAGAAGCACCAAAAGAGAAATCACCAGAATTTATCCTCAAAATCAAATACCTAAAAGCTAAGGGAAATATAATTTACCTTGATGAACTCGATTGCTCCAACCCGTTCTCTAGCTCTCTCTCTAAATCATCTCTCTCTTCCGTGAAACAAAACATACCTTTATATATATATTCTCTCTTTGCTTGTTAGAATTGAAGACCCATATGATAAGTGTTGAATGTTACACATTCAAGCCTCTTAATTCACATATATTAATCTCTTAGCTTTGTTATAGTTTGATGTTTTGTATTGTTTTTGTGTTTTCTTGTATTTTACAGGTTTTGTAAGAAAATCCATCAAATTCTAAGATTATAACGAAGTCGGCATACTCACTTTTGGAAAGATTTAACTCCAAATCAATTTTGAATTTAATAAAAAAAGAAGTCGGCAAAATATGTTACTCTTGGAAAGAATTCAAAATGAATATGTCTCGATATTTTAATCATAACTTTCTTCTCAAGTATCAGATTGCTGTGAAATTAACTGATTTAGAAAGATAATAAACAAATAAACAAATATGTATGAAATAGGTTTTTCCTTAATTCGGACGTTTACTATGCCAAAATCTCTCCGCAATAAAAGACCACAAATCTGAACGAATTTGAAATTTTTTTCCTTCTTGGATTGGATTTTCAATCTCCTACTTGGACGAGACTGACTTCTGAATTTTCTGAGATTACTAGGGCTTCTAGGATTCTCTTAATCCCTATAGATAGGCCTCTAAACATTGAAGAAACACACAAGCTTTGGAAAGGATCAAAAGCTACTTCAAGAAGGATTTTGGTTTTTCTTTCTTCCTTTATTTATTTTCCGTATGTATATATTTTTAGTCTGAATTAGTTGTAGTTAATTATTTTTGTTGAGGTTCGATTGAAGCCCTAATCATGTCTCTTTAAGGTTTCAATTTGTCTTGCTACAATTCATATATTGGTGCTTAACTTGATTAATTCTAATTTCTTGAATTCATCGCATGTTTATGTTGGCCAACATATGCTTATGGTATGAATTTGTTATTTATGTCAATTTGGTTGACCAAGCTATGGGCATAATAGAGTAACGAAAGAACCCCGTCACAGGTTCTTAGATTAATCAACATAAAGACAACTGAAATAGGTACCATGTTCCAATCTGAGTATGTTTACCGATTCTCATAGATTTATACTTTCTTGAAGAACAACTTAGTAGATACCATGCTAAATTGTTTAAAGAAGAAAAGATCTAGAGTAGATACCATGCCTAACGCGTTGCTTAGGGAAATCAATAGAGCTTTAGGAAAAGAGATTATTCCCTTGTGGCTGGTAAACATCAAGCATCATGTTATGATTGTAGTATTGTACATATTGCGAATCTTATGTGAGTCTAATTAGTGGTGGATATCAAAACCTTACCTTTTATTCTTAATATTTCAATTTAATATTTTATTTCATCTCATTCAAGATCTTTACTTAGGAAAATCTCTTTAAACATAATTTACAAATCTTCGTGGGAATGATTTCGTATTAATTTGCGTACTATACTATTATTTTGATCTTGTGCGATTGCGAGTAAAACATACAAATATTTATCTATTTCTTGAATTAGATATTTGCACAACACCACACTCTCCCAAACTCCTATAGTTTCCTCTACCAACTCCAGCACGTACTCTTTTTTTTTTCCACAATCACACTTATCATTCATCTCTTAGATCAACTAGTGCTCTTCCTCATGCCACGTACTTCTCATTTTGTTTAGAATTCAATAGATAGACATCTTGCCACCTGTCGTTTTGTTGTCACTTCAATCTGCTGCATGTCACTACCATGCACCTTTAATCATCTGATAAATCTACCTCCATCCACTTTTTTGGCAATCTTTTCTCGATTTTCCTCACTTAAACTCTCTCTCCTATCCTAGACCCTCTCTTTCTCATTTTCGTGTAAGATTTGCAATAATCTTATGGAAGGACTTTTTTGGCAATCTCTTCTCGATTTTTCTTATTCAAACTCTCTCTCCTATCCTAGACCCTCTCTTCCTCATTTTCGTGTCAGATTTGCTATAATCTTAGAGCATCTGCCAAGGCTCAAAATAGTTAAATTTGACTATTTTGAACATTTTTTTTTTCACTCCAGCAGATGCTCTACTTTAACATTTATTTTAGAAACATGAACAGTGAATAGGCACATATGCCTATTCACTGTTCATAAGGATGGCCACTGTGACGACCCGTTTTTTTTTTTTTTTTTTTTTTTTTTTTTTTTTTTTTTTTTTTTTTTTAAACATACAAACGGATCTTCACAGTGGCACGACTACATGTCGCTCAGCCAACATATGACACATGTTCCATAACATGCACCTGATAATCAGAGTTACATTTAACAGCGGAATATAATAATCAATGTGCAGCGGAACACATATCATAAGCGAAAATACATCTAATATACAACAGTTATTTACAACAAGAGCCATTTACAAGTCTAACTATTTAAGGCTTATATAACATATTACACTAATTACATTCTAAAATATAGGCTCAACAAATACATGTGCCACGTAGGACACGAGCCATGGATAAAATACCACAAAATGCGGACTACCCATGAGTCCGTGACTTATGACTGTCGCGATGTGCTCCAATCATAATATCTCATACGCTAGGTGGACGAGTCAATATCTATATCCGCAGGACCTGCAACCAAAGCATCAATGTCTGCACGGTTGCGGGAGGTTGCCGCATCCGTACAGGTGGAATTATGAGCCCACCGCCTTAGCATAAATAAATACACTAAGACCTCAGAGGTATACTTTTTACTGAGTTTTCGCAAAGAACCAACTTTTCTTTTCTAGTCATGCGTACACTATAACAGCCACCAATTTTATATATTTTTGTTTGAAAATCCCCATAGCTGATTTAGCGGACACTGACTAATAGAAAACATTTAAATACTGTGGGCAGCTAGTATTATACAAAAAGATTCGTTATAGAACACAATGACATTTAAATCATGCAACCATCCGATACCAATATACATAAGTTCTTTTTTTATCAAGACTTTTATGCATACTAATACGTCTAGCAAAACTACAATATACTTTCATAAAAACATCACACAATCCGATACCAATATACATAAGTTCTTTTTCTATCAAGACTCTTATGCATACTAATACGTCTAGCAAAACTACAATATACTTATCATGAAAACATTACACAATTTAAACAATGCTATGCATGCTCATGATAGTCTTTTTGTTCATTATGAGCCTCACGCTCTCTTCATTATTATGAGCCTCACGCTCTCTTCATTATTATGAGCCTCACGCTCTCTTCTTTATTATGAGCCTCACGCTCTCTTCATTATTATGAGCCTCACGCTCTCTTCATTATTATGAGCCTCACGCTCTCTTCTTTATTATGAGCCTCACGCTCTCTTCTTTATTATGAGTCTCACGCTCTCTTCTTTATTATGTGTTCGTGCATTATGCTTTACAACTCAAACTCTATACTCCTATTCTTTGCAAATCATGCTTTCTTCAAATACCATGAACCAATCAACATGAAATTTCATCATTCTTCTTTGCATAATTAAATCCCAACTACAACACCCTTTCAAATACTTCAATCAGTTCAAAACCTTTCATTTATGCATCATTTCATAACATCATTGATATTTCAACATAATTGAAACTACTTAAAACATCCAAAGCATACATGTTAACATATCGTTGGTTCAGTAAGAAAATCATATATCATTTGCATTTCTATAAAATACATAAAAATATCTTTTCTCAGTGAGTAGAATACTCACTTTGGCTGCGCGGATATCAAGTACTAGGTCTCCTAGACACCACCTTGCAATGTATCACTGTGGAATAACACATTGTACTATTTAGCACTTTAAATAATTAACACCCTAATTAGCACTTGAATCGCTCAAGGCTAAACCGTTGGAAAACCCATAATGTTTTTAAGGGTTCCAAACGTCTACCTATAAATCTTAGACACTATCTAAAACTCAAACAATACTAACCCGAAGTATTTACTAAGGATTAGATATTAAAATTACTGTTTAATTAATTACTAATCCGCAATTAATTTTACAAACCCGTAAATTATTTTCACTAACGCTTATAATAATATTAGCCCTAAAATTATATTCACTAATCTCTAAATCATTTTTTTCACTAACATTTTCTCAATATCATTAACTCTAATATTATTTTCATTAATCTTTTACAATAATTATTAACTCATTTAAAATAACATTAACCCCTAAGAAAATTTTATGGTTAACTTCGCAAATACTATTTAAGCTAAATACCCATAATTATTTATCTTTACTAATATTAGAACCTAATTCATAAATACTTATTTTTTTTTTTACAAAACCTATAGCTACTTTGGGATTAATCATCACTATAACCACAATTAATCCACAAATTAACAATCTAGGTTTTACACTTAAAAACTCTAAATTAATTTAACCCATCAAATTAGAGTTTCCAAACTTAAACCATAATTTATTTTACTAACCCATAACATAATATTGCTATTTAAACACTAATAACACTAACCCATAAGATTTACTTAGGATTAGACACAAGAAATCGCAATTAAAATACATAACCCAAAAGTTAGGGTTTAAGGAAACTTACCAAAATTCACCAAACCAAAATCCATGGTTTGGGTAGTCTTAAGCAAGTTCCAAGTAACCCATTACCTAAAGAAAATACTAGATTAAACTCACATTTCAATATTTTAACCCAAAATTACGAAATCATGAGTTTAGTGTTTTACCTCAAAACGATCGGTGGAAACGTAGATCCACGTGCAGGGATCACGTTTCCGAAGACGGATCGAAGATCGGACCGTTAGATCTTCGTTGATCATAGATTTTGTATAAAAACCTTAAGGAAAGAGAAATGAGGAACTCTCCATTTTCTGAAATAAGGCTCTCGGGAGCCTCTTCTTCCTTTTATTAGTGAAGGGCCATTTGGCCCTTCATTCAACTTTTACGCATGTGGGGCGCAGGTTGCCCCACATGCTATTATATTTCCTTTTATTTTTAATTCTTTTCTTTTCCCTTTACTTTTCTTTGTTGTTTCTTTTATATATATATATATATATATATATATATATATATATATAATATATATATATATATATATATATATATATATTTTTGTCTTCTTTTCTTTTAGAAGGGCCACATGGCCCTTCTTGTTTAGTGGTGGGGCGCAGGTCTTGCGCCCTGCGCCTCACCACTTCATTATATATATATATATATATAATTTAATTAATTAATTATTTTTATTTTCTTTTCTTTGGACTTGAAAAATATTCTTTTGCATTTTTTTTTAAATGCACCTAATTAAGTTTAATCAATTATTTACACAAATTTTTACTTTAATTATTAAATAATGTCCTGGACATTACATCCCTCCCTCCTTATAAAAATTTCGTCCTCGAAATTTAGACATTAATCGTTTTACGCACATACGAGCATGCATTTTATATTAGAAACACACATGCAAGTACACATTTTACGTTGGATATTTACGCGAAAGTTCTATGATATAATAATCATACTCGAATTTATTCCCTAAAATAGGGAATCGCTAAACATTTAACGATCAAGCACTTGTGTGGCTTCCTCAACATCATGGTTTCACCACAGAGTTCAAACTAACGAAACGAGTTTTGTTCTTTCAAACCATAGCTCGTTTTGCACTTCTTTATAGGTCAATTTCTATTGAATACAAAGAAGCACATCACAAGCATAAGGTTACAAACACGTTCAGAACGGAGAAATACAGGGAAATGTCATGAATGGCTGCTAAAATTAGGTGACATCATGATCGATTATGTGATGGCCATACGTTTTACACAAGGGATTACTCAACATACCTAAAATTGAGCACATCCATATTGTCCAAAGCGTTACATGTTTCGCATTGGTGACACCTTTCATTTCACAAGATCACCAATTTGAAACACAAATTTGCGACGATGTTTATCCACATAGCTTACCATCACTATGTAGTGAATATCTACTTTGAACGAGTGCAATCTTCCCTAGAATCATACACCACTTCAAAGCTCACTGATCGTCTCACACCAACATCATGCCAAATGAATTGGCATTCATCTTTGCGTCCTTACGACGTTACGTGCGATACAACGTTTACAACTACTGATAGATATCATGACCAACTCTATGTAATCCTACACGCACAACTTAGACGTATCCTCGAGTGTCTAAATAGATCTCTCGGATTAATCGTACGCTTGCGGAGGGAATGATGCGCTAACGCTCCAAATACACTTTGACTCAATCTCACCATCACAAGATTTTGCACACGGTGCATTAGCTGTGATAGTAGCTTAAGTTGCACGTCAGAACATCTTACCATCAAGATTCTAAGTACAACAAGCCATCAACATTACCTTACAATTTAGTCTCTCAACGTGGGAATGCATTGAGACTTGGGTGATAAGTGTGGGTTTCACACACTCCGCCATAGAGGTAGTTCTAACACGTTATTAGGGCTTAGACAACTACTGCTAACTTCAAATCATGAGTAGAACTGTGCTCCTCGTGGTCTACAGTCACCCAGAAGCATAGGCTACATCCCAATCCTAATCGCGCTACACATGTACCAAACCACATACCCAACGATTTTCATGGGTAGTTTAAGCACATGTGCAATTGTGTGTTCTTCTTCTACCGAGTTGACTACGAATCCATTTTGTTCAATCTAAGAACCAAGGCTTCTTCAAACCGAAACCCACATCACATAAGCTTGGTGAAGAATTTATTTTACTAAGCACTTCCAACACTGATATCAACATTTCCTTTTTGCACCGTGTGTGTATGGAATCTCAAAGAGAGTCGATCTCCGAGAATACTAAAGCTCCCAAGAGTTGACTGAACAAGTTGTCAGTTTTCAAGAAGGAATCCTCCCAATTGATTGTCACTTGGTTTAGTACACAATAATTTATGCATTCTCGCATAGACTTGCGACTAAAGTGGAAACATTTGCACTATCCTAATGTTCACAACTTGGACTCGATATGAGCTTGACTTAAGCATAAGCCAAACACACAAGTGTATACTCTCGGACATCCATCATTGTCGAACGTTAGAGAGAGATAGCGGAGTAACTCGCAAATGAGACCCACAAAGTTTGGACTCTCAATACAATAGGGTAAGAGTACAATTACCCACTCGTGATTGTCTACGTTCACTTCTACTCTTTGATTGTTAATCCATTCCAAATTGACACCAAAGCCCTAACGAGTTAATATTGTAGTTCAACATGATAAGTTTTATTGTCTAGCATGTTGAACACCAAAATTCTATATGCATGGCATTAAAACTCAACATATTACATGTTGAAGCTAAATAAGCCAATATTGGAATTCTACACGCATAACACGGTTAGCTTCATTGGCAGAGTCTTTTCTCTAATTCCGATGGCACACTTTTACACACGCTCCCTATAAGCGATGACGTCATCAACGTGAGTGGCAACGCATAAGTTCTAATCTAAGGTTCAATGCTCAATTTGCATAGCTTACAAATGCATATGAGACAAGGGTGGACAACTTAATATATCAAACTAAATGAGTTAGACACTGTAGCTCATCATGTCACACTAGAGCTAACAACGTCTTTACCTATACATTGCTAAGGCAACGGCTACATGTTCATTGTGGCCATATGCGTCACCAATGGAAATGGTCACGCACGTGTTTTGGTTTTAAAGACTTTGTACTCATTATGTATGTAACCGTGCATAATGAGACGTAAATGGATAAAACTCTAATAAGCCAAATGCACACAATGCTACAACATAAAGGTATAATACATGTGGCAGCATTTGTGGTGGTCGGACGAACTTCAACATTGCTCGGTGTGAGTGGGCATACCATACTTGAGCAAACTGTCTCGGCTTGTAGTTGACCGCTAAAGATACTTGACTTTGGCGGCAACAAGTTGGTGACCTCTCGTGGCATGGTCTCCTCAACTATATTTACAACGTGCCCTAGATCTTTTACAACATACATCCCAGTGTAGTTCCCCACACCCTACACTGGGCAACACTAGAGCTGCTTTGACGAGGGAGATAGCTTTACGAGGTGGCCATGTCTACCGCATCGAAAGCATACTCGTGATTCTATACGACACGTACACCAAAGTGTGGCTTCCCACTGAGGAATCATCTTCCTCATTGCGTATCGACATTGCTTGTCTAGGCGGCATGACTTGCCCGTACAATGAAATGCCACATAAACAATGCTGCGTAACGAAGACTACATGCATTATAATGCCCATGTAATGCACCTAAGAAGCTTATTCTAAATCGTTCCCCGTCTAAGTGATATACTCTACACAATCACATTGAGGTTAACCTACAATGTGAAAGTGAGAGGTAAACTAACTATACGTAAATCAAATAATATGCATAACAAAATTCATGTAATGCATATGGAGTATTATATTTTAATTTTCTATCTTTGTTGAAGCTTTTAAGATTTCTTAAGGCTCTTTTGTTATTCTTAGACTCTAACACAACCCTAGGTTTTCGCTTTCCGCTTTTCCTAACCAACCATAGACCTAACTGCTCTGATACCATTTGCTGTGACGACCCGTTTCTTTTTTTTTTTTTTTTTTTTTTTTAAACATACAAACGGATCTTCACAGTGGCACGACTACATGTCGCTCAGCCAACATATGATACATGTTCCATAACATGCACCTGATAATCAGAGTTACATTTAACAGCGGAATATAATAATCAATGTGCAGCGGAACACATATCATAAGCGAAAATACATCTAATATACAACAGTTATTTACAACAAGAGCCATTTACAAGTCTAACTATTTAAGGCTTATATAACATATTACACTAATTACATTCTAAAATATAGGCTCAACAAATACATGTGCCACGTAGGACACGAGCCATGGATAAAATACCACAAAATGCGGACTACCCATGAGTCCGTGACTTATGACTGTCGCGATGTGCTCCAATCATAATATCTCATACGCTAGGTGGACGAGTCAATATCTATATCCGCAGGACCTGCAACCAAAGCATCAATGTCTGCACGGTTGCGGGAGGTTGCCGCATCCGTACAGGTGGAATTATGAGCCCACCGCCTTAGCATAAATAAATACACTAAGACCTCAGAGGTATACTTTTTACTGAGTTTTCGCAAAGAACCAACTTTTCTTTTCTAGTCATGCGTACACTATAACAGCCACCAATTTTATATATTTTTGTTTGAAAATCCCCATAGCTGATTTAGCGGACACTGACTAATAGAAAACATTTAAATACTGTGGGCAGCTAGTATTATACAAAAAGATTCGTTATAGAACACAATGACATTTAAATCATGCAACCATCCGATACCAATATACATAAGTTCTTTTCTATCAAGACTTTTATGCATACTAATACGTCTAGCAAAACTACAATATACTTTCATAAAAACATCACACAATCCGATACCAATATACATAAGTTCTTTTTCTATCAAGACTCTTATGCATACTAATACGTCTAGCAAAACTACAATATACTTATCATGAAAACATTACACAATTTAAACAATGCTATGCATGCTCATGATAGTCTTTTTGTTCATTATGAGCCTCACGCTCTCTTCATTATTATGAGCCTCACGCTCTCTTCATTATTATGAGCCTCACGCTCTCTTCTTTATTATGAGCCTCACGCTCTCTTCATTATTATGAGCCTCACGCTCTCTTCATTATTATGAGCCTCACGCTCTCTTCTTTATTATGAGTCTCACGCTCTCTTCTTTATTATGTGTTCGTGCATTATGCTTTACAACTCAAACTCTATACTCCTATTCTTTGCAAATCATGCTTTCTTCAAATACCATGAACCAATCAACATGAAATTTCATCATTCTTCTTTGCATAATTAAATCCCAACTACAACACCCTTTCAAATACTTCAATCAGTTCAAAACCTTTCATTTATGCATCATTTCATAACATCATTGATATTTCAACATAATTGAAACTACTTAAAACATCCAAAGCATACATGTTAACATATCGTTGGTTCAGTAAGAAAATCATATATCATTTGCATTTCTATAAAATACATAAAAATATCTTTTCTCAGTGAGTAGAATACTCACTTTGGCTGCGCGGATATCAAGTACTAGGTCTCCTAGACACCACCTTGCAATGTATCACTGTGGAATAACACATTGTACTATTTAGCACTTTAAATAATTAACACCCTAATTAGCACTTGAATCGCTCAAGGCTAAACCGTTGGAAAACCCATAATGTTTTTAAGGGTTCCAAACGTCTACCTATAAATCTTAGACACTATCTAAAACTCAAACAATACTAACCCGAAGTATTTACTAAGGATTAGATATTAAAATTACTGTTTAATTAATTACTAATCCGCAATTAATTTTACAAACCCGTAAATTATTTTCACTAACGCTTATAATAATATTAGCCCTAAAATTATATTCACTAATCTCTAAATCATTTTTTTCACTAACATTTTCTCAATATCATTAACTCTAATATTATTTTCATTAATCTTTTACAATAATTATTAACTCATTTAAAATAACATTAACCCCTAAGAAAATTTTATGGTTAACTTCGCAAATACTATTTAAGCTAAATACCCATAATTATTTATCTTTACTAATATTAGAACCTAATTCATAAATACTTATTTTTTTTTTTACAAAACCTATAGCTACTTTGGGATTAATCATCACTATAACCACAATTAATCCACAAATTAACAATCTAGGTTTTACACTTAAAAACTCTAAATTAATTTAACCCATCAAATTAGAGTTTCCAAACTTAAACCATAATTTATTTTACTAACCCATAACATAATATTGCTATTTAAACACTAATAACACTAACCCATAAGATTTACTTAGGATTAGACACAAGAAATCGCAATTAAAATACATAACCCAAAAGTTAGGGTTTAAGGAAACTTACCAAAATTCACCAAACCAAAATCCATGGTTTGGGTAGTCTTAAGCAAGTTCCAAGTAACTCATTACCTAAAGAAAATACTAGATTAAACTCACATTTCAATATTTTAACCCAAAATTACGAAATCATGAGTTTAGTGTTTTACCTCAAAACGATCGGTGAAAACGTAGATCCACGTGCAGGGATCACGTTTCCGAAGACGGATCGAAGATCGGACCGTTAGATCTTCGTTGATCATAGATTTTGTATAAAAACCTTAAGGAAAGAGAAATGAGGAACTCTCCATTTTCTGAAATAAGGCTCTCGGGAGCCTCTTCTTCCTTTTATTAGTGAAGGGCCATTTGGCCCTTCATTCAACTTTTACGCATGTGGGGCGCAGGTTGCCCCACATGCTATTATATTTCCTTTTATTTTTAATTCTTTTCTTTTCCCTTTACTTTTCTTTGTTGTTTCTTTTATATATATATATTTTTTTTTTTTTTTGTCTTCTTTTCTTTTAGAAGGGCCACATGGCCCTTCTTGTTTAGTGGTGGGGCGCAGGTCTTGCGCCCTGCGCCTCACCACTTCATTATATATATATATAATTTAATTAATTAATTATTTTTATTTTCTTTTCTTTGGACTTGAAAAATATTCTTTTGCATTTTTTTTAAATGCACCTAATTAAGTTTAATCAATTATTTACACAAATTTTTACTTTAATTATTAAATAATGTCCTGGACATTACAGCCACGACTCGACAATCCGACATGAACACAATACGAAATTAACGAATTTGAGTTTACCTTAAACGGGTTTGGGTCATAAACAAGTTGACCTTTAGTTCGGTCAGACGGGTCGTGTCATCGCCGACACGATTATGTTTTTATTTTTTTTTTAAAGGAAATGAGATTATTAGCTGATTAGGTAGAGTTAGAGACGAAAAAAAAACAAAATAAAATAAGAGGAAAGAGAAGACGACAGATTCGATGAAAGGGAGAGTTTTCTTGAAGAATAAAGAGAAAGACAGAAGAACAAAGAGAAGGACCAGTGAACTTTTTTTAAAAAAAGGTGTGGCAATGACCATGGTTGTGGAACTGCCATGTTTGAGAAAAATGTGCGATTTTTTTTTTTGAAAGGGAAAACGGCAACGATGTGGGAAATGAAATGTCGTTGGCCATATTAGAAAATAAGATTAAGGCAGAAAAGAGTGGAGAGGATCTTGAGGCTAAGGTGTTTGACAGAATGCTTCAATGAGAGAAACGACAGTTTGCAGAAAGGAGAGACAACATTGGGTGAAAGGAACAGAAAAAGTTCGCATATGTTAGAGGGAGGGATGATAGTAGATATGGTGACATAAACAGAGAACATAAGAGAAAGGGTGACAATAGATGTGAAGGGGAAGGAGGGTGGGCTAAGATAGATGAGAAGAAGAAAGATAACTAAAGAGATGGTAGACGTTTGTCTGTTAACTAAATGGGTCGTGTCGGGTTGTTTCGACCCGATACGACCCATTATATTACACGGATTTCACGGGTCGTGTCGGGTGACCCATGAAATTACCGTGTTGTGTCGCGTCTGGTGCTCTGACCCGTTAACATAAACGGGTTGTGTTTTGATCTAGCTTAAACTAGTCGTGGGTCCTCAAGGGTCGTAAACGGGTCGACCCGCAAACCCATTTTGCCAGCACTAACTGTTCGCATATCTACTTTTTTATTATTTTTTTCCCCCTTTCTCTCATTCCTTTCTCTCGCCCATCAAAGAAGACGAGACCAAGATCTGCCTCCTATCTTGGCGGCGAGTGTAATACCCCGTATTTTAAGATATTGAATAAAATATATTAAAATAAGATTTATGACATAATAAATGGTAAAAGAATAAATATGAATATTTATGAAAATAAATATTCATTTAGAAGCATTTATAGTTTCAATTTGATAAAAAGTTCAAACGGACTTTAAACTTTGGAATAACGAAAATATGGTCAAACAAACTCCGTTTTGGTCGATTCAAAAGCCAGAACATTCGTCTCAAAGTTCTCTAGCTACCCTCCGAATTTCATAATTTTTGAACTTCGTTAAGGGTAAGAAAATACCCACGAAAAATACTAGCTTTATTTTGGACGAAAATTTAACATTAATAAGTTTGTGGGCCCATTTTAGTTAAAATGGACCCAGCCCATAAAACCCAGCTTATATGGAATGATAGACTCAGTCCACACGATCAGCGCCCAGCCCATGCACATTGATAAATATCGGTTTAAACACTTAGTTAGAAAACTTAGTTTCATAAGTTAGAAACTATTTCCGGTTAGATGTTGATAAGCAGATATTTTCAAAGTCTGATGACTCATCCTTGAGTTCTTCTACTTGCTGCCCAAGTTGTAGTTTCCAACCATTAGATGAGATGAAACCAAAGAAATCTCAACCATTTAAGCCATCCCAATCGTCCAAGGAAAATGCATCCCCCTTCATTCACAAATAAGAGATTTTATCTTGGTAATCATTTCTCTAAACCACCAGTTGATCATCCAGCCGTGGAGGATAGTTTGTGCTGGGTGAATCTCGTCCCTTCAAGCCCTCTATATAAGGAGAGCATGGGTGAATCAGCTTTCATCAAGAAACCAATTCCAGCACGTTCTTTTATGTGCAACTCCCTGTTTCCTTTTCTTTAGAGTGCAGAAACTTTGCTATAGATTTCTCTTGTTTCCTCTAAGCTTCCAGCACATAGAAACCAAGAATGGAGCCTTGAATCATCTCTCATTTCCCCACAAACCCAACAGAAAATAACACCAGAAACTGTCCCTGTTTGCACCGAAAAAACAGAGAATAAAGAGCTCTCTGTTTCTCCCCACTCGACCAGCAGCAGATCTCTTCTTCTTCTCCATCTTGGAACAGCAACTGCAGGTAAGAATCCTCTCTTTTGGATTCTAGTTTCTCTTCTCTTCTCTCTCTGTCTCTCTCGGGTACCTGCTGTGTGTGTTTCGGTGAAGAAAAGTAAAGTAAAGAAATAGGAAGAAGAAGGAAGCTCTTGAAAAGAAAGAAAGAGAGAGGGGAAAGAAAACAAAATAAGACAAGTCAACACTTATAGAAAATGAAAAGCAAAATGATAGAAAAAGAAAAGATAAAAGGAAGAGTGTGTGTTCGGTGATTGCAAGAAAAGGAACAAAAAGTAGTCTATAGAAAAGGAAAAGGAAAAAAAGAAAGGTAGAAAGAGAAAAGAAAAGATAAATAAAGAAAAATGATATTTAGTGACGTATAAAGCTTTGTTTTAAAATTTATGATTTTATGAGTTTTAATAAGTACTAATATTTTAATGTTGTGTACTTTTAAAATATAAAACTCATTAATTATATTAATCGAGTTACTGTGTCGATTTGGTATAAAAATAGATAAGCTTTGAGAATGCCGTTTTAATTAAAGGGTATTTTAGTCGTTAATTAATAAAAGCCGTAATAATGTCCGCATAAAATATGTGGTAATATAATTAACCTTTTTATGCCGTTATGATATCTAAGCGACATTAGAAATTGGGATAAGTGATTTAGAAGTCGAAAGTGATAAAATGTTAAAATAGGTTCTTAGTCTTTTATACTAATATATTATCAAATGTATACAACTATGCAGTCATTATTCCTGTGGATTTCTCTTTGTAGTAGAGAACTGTGAGTATTCTTACTCACTGAGGATCATACATGGTTGTTTTCTATAATGTTGTGATTTTTGCTTTATTTAATTATATTCATAGGAATAGTATATTGCATACTGTTAATAATTCTGATGTAGGGTTAATAACAAGTTGGTCGTTGGGATGACCAATGGACAAGCATACCGCCTGTACAAAAAACAATAATGAGTACAAGTTGGCTGTCGGGATGGTCAATGTGCTAGGCAAGTTATGGCTACTTAATTGGCTGTCGGGATGGTCAATGTATTTGGTTGTCGAGATAGCCAATGTACTAAGTATGCTACTTTGACTACTAGTGCGGTAAAGTTAAGAAAACATGGTAAGGGAGTCTATGCTCCAATAATTAACCGCTTAAACGAACAGGGATTTAATGGCCCTAGTATGAGAGGAATGCAAAAAGAGAATAATTAAGACTATGCATATAAAACTATCATTACATCATATCATTGTATCGTATATTGTTAAATAAATCAGTAATCATCATATTATTGAAAACAGTGGACTCACTAGGTATTTTTGTACTATTATTTCTCTCTGTATCATATATTAATACAGGTTATGAGGAGGAAGAGTATCAGGATTGTCCAGACCCTTAGATGATCTGTTGGCAGTATCTGAGGCTAGGATGCCTCCCATTTTTGTGGACTACTATGATTAGTCCATTATTATAATATTCGGAGAATAATATTTATATTTTTGTTGGTATGTATTAATGATGCTATGAATATAATGTTTGAAAATTATTTGTGCCACACATGGCACAAATACTATTTTAATGTGTAATTATTAAATTACACTCTTTCTATATATTTTAAAGTATTTTTGTTAGAAGTTTTGATGTGTTAATGTTAAGAAAAAAAAATATATTCCGCTGCCAATTTATAACTTTGATGATGTCGAAATGTCACGTGAAAATCGAAATTTTCAATTACGCATTTTTGTAAAAGGCAGGGCGTTACAGCGAGACCCCCTCCTATCTCGGCGGTCTCCTCTCTCTGTGCCGACGTCGAGGTCCGACCGAGCCTCCCAAACCTCCGGTGCCAAATGAGTCCGTCCTTGACGACCCAGATGTCAACGCCGTCTACGTGCCCCTGCCCACCGGCCTCCACGTACGTTGGGTCATTCTCGCTGCCCAGAAGAAGCAGCAATAGCTGCTTCAGAAGCCACCATCGATCGCACCGATTTTGGGTCTTGGGTGTGGGTGGGTAAGGCTGGTTTGGTTGGGGTCTTGGGGATGAGGACGAAAGAGGGAGAGAAAGAAAATAAAACAATAAAAAAAGAAGATTAAAAAATAATATTTAAAGAAAATAAAGAGTAGAATAGATAATATTGTTCGAGTGCTTTTAAGAAAATGAGTAGCTAAAGTAGATTTAATACTTTTCTGTAGCTATTTTAACCACAATTACTATTGATGCTTTTTTGCAATGACTTTTTTTTGGCAATCTCTCCCCGATTTTCCTCACTCAAACTCTCTCTCCTATCCTAGACCCTCTCTTCCTCATTTTCGTGTCACATTTGCTATAATCTTATCCAGTGACTTTTTTGGCAATTTCTTCTCGATTTTCCTCACTCAAACTCTCTCTCCTATCCTAGACCCTCTCTTCCTCATTTTCGTGTCAGATTTGCTATAATCTTATGCAAGGACCTAGGCAACCGGATCCTCAAAACCTGCCGTCAAAACCCAATTTAATCTTACTATATCTTTGCAAAGTGCTCCAGCAAAACCTGCCGTCAAAACCCAATTTAGTTTGAGCCTAGAGTTCAAGTGTCGGATTGGCTCGAATTAAAAACCAAGTTTCTCTATTTCGTTCCACTGCATGAATTTTCTTCAAGATCATGTTTCAAACGTTCAACTCATGATTTCTATATTTGCAATTCAAATACAATTCCATTATTTTTTAAGATTTTCTCAGCATATTCAACATGGTTGTGTTGATTTGCTACTATTTGGATTAGTGCTCGCTGTGATATTGTTCTTTTGGTTAAAAAATGGAGAAAAATTTTAAAAAAGAAAAACAAAATTAAATGGGTATAAAAAAAAAAAAGAACAAATAATCGAATGAACCGTATTAAAAAAGTCATTTTGGATTGTGTAATAAAATGATGCATCTACAAGCAAATCTTATGAGGCAATGTCCCTTCCTTTTTGTTGGGATTTATCCCACATTGGTTGTAGAAGGGGCTAGTTGTTAGTTTATAAGTGTGAGAGAAAGCCTCACCTCCTGAGCTAACTTTTAGGGTTGAGAGAGGCCCAAGACCACCTAACACTTTTGAATCATTTATCCTCTTTCCACACTCCCTGTATATCATGTCTCCTCTTTCCACACTCCGCCCGCTGTGGAATTGGGGGAAGACTCTGAAAATTGTTAATGAAAATGAGTCAACAAAGGAGGAAGGAAGACCCAACTCTTCTGAGGCATTGCCCTCCCTTTGAACAAATTTTCAGTTATACCCTGTTGCCGCGCAATGGGGTTTCCGGGTTGGTTGGAATGGGGAAAGATGTTTTCAAACCATCCATTTGTTCAAACTCGTGGTGTTCCGGCAATTGGTTGGGATGGGGAAAGATGTTTTCACTTTTCAAACCATCCATTTGTTCAAACTCATGGTGTCGGCGTCACATTTTTTACATTTTTTATAATTCCAATTTAACTCAATTTTTTTATTTAGATTAGAAGCATCCTGATCAGTACAATGCTTGAAATGATAGACATATTCGATTAAATTGGCTACCTGCTTGCTTTATTCGCAATGGTAAGCCATAGAAGAAAAATCAACTGCATATTGTCTGCAAGTAATTGCTTGCTGTCTTGCATGATCTTTTCCTTGTACTTACTCTTGTTGTGTTCCAGTCGTGTGGGTTGCTATGCTAAAGAAACTTTAAAGCATGGCGAGTGGATTACTAGCGATGGAGGAACCCTTGTCTCCATTGGAGAAACTTTTGAACTGGGATTCTTTAACCCTATCAGAAGCTCCAGCCAGAGTAGCCACAAAAGGTTCGTTGGGATATGGTACAAACAGGATCAACAAACAGTTGTTTGGGTTGCCAACCGAGACAGCCCACTAAACGGTTCCATTGGAACTTTTGGAATTGTAGAAGATGGCAACCTTAAGGTATGGGATACTACTGGAAACGTTTATTGGACTACAGGTGTTGAGAATCATTCGTCTACAAATCGAACTGTTAAGCTCATGGATTCTGGAAACCTTGTCCTAACCGATGATGATCAGTTGGCGACGAGTCTGTGGGAAAGCTTCCATAATCTAACTGATACATTTCTTCCAGGTATGAAGATGGATGAAAACCTGAGGTTGACTTCATGGATAGATGATGGTGACCAGGGAAGAGGACAGTTCACGTTTAAGCAATATCTACAAGGAGAGGGCTACTATGTTATCTTAAAAAAGCATGCTGATTATTGGAGAAGTCGGATTTCAGGCAACTTCTTGAGCTCAGATGATCAAATACCCTTTGCCATAGCCTACTTGTTGTCAAATTTCAGCAACACCGTGAAGCATAACAAGTACCCACAACTGCTGCTGGATTATAACTACACAAGGTTAGTGATGAATTATACGGATTATAGTCACACAAGATTAGTGATGAAATATAACGGGGAATTACAGTACCTGAAGTGGGATGTGGACAAGGGAATTTGGTCTTTGATATGGAAGGGGCCGGGAGACCAATGTAGCATTTACAATGCCTGTGGGAATTTCGGCAGCTGCAATATTAACAATAGGGTGGTATGCAAATGTTTGCCCGGGTTCCAGCCTACTAACCCGACGAATTGGGATTCTGGAGATTTTTTGGGTGGATGCACCAGAAAATCGACATCATTTGACAACAGCGACATGTTTTTGAGCTTAAAGATGATGAAAGTGAGCAACCCAGACTCTAATTTCATTGCAAAAAATGAAACAGAATGCAAAAAGGAGTGTCTTAACAGCAGCCAGTGCCAAGCTTATTCATACGAGGTACCTCAAAACAGCAACCTAAGAAGTGATAGTACAACCACTACTGAGACCGACATCTGCTACATTTGGATTGGGGATCTTTGTAATCTTAAAGAGGAGTACACAAACGGTGGCCGTAACCTCTCTGTCCGCGTGGCAAAATCTGTTATAGGTACTCCTTTCACACATTGGAATATGCTGGGATTAATTCGGTAACTGAATTGCATCAACAAGTATTTCTTTTGGAAATTAAAATCATCATTGATGTTAGGAAGGAAGTGAGAAACCACATCTGCTTGTATGGATTTTTAAAATCATAGCTTCATAATACTACGAGGGTTCAAGCTCATCTTTTACTGTTTAATTACTTTTGCAGAACCAACCGTTAGTAATTGTGAGCCTTGTGGCACAAACCTGATCCCTATCCGCTGAGCACTAGACCAAATTGCGGTGACCCTATGTACTTCAGTTTCTACTGCAACAGTTTTACTGGCCAGGTTAGCTTCAAGACACCTAGTGGCACCTATCGAGTAGCCAGTATCGATCCAAGTACAGGAACATTTGTCATCCAAGTCAACAATGCAGAAAATCCTGAAGCTAGAAGTCCAAGAGGATCTCTGCTGCTCAATTACACACTCCCATTTAATACACCCGGCTGGTTTACTGCTAATGAAGTAAAGATTAGTTGGGAGCCACCACTGGAGCCAACCTGTACTTCACGCGCAGACTGCAAGGACTGGACAAATTCAACTTGCAGTATAACAAGAGATGGAAAGAGGAGGTGCCTTTGCAAACAAAACTTCCATTGGAATGGCACCACTTTGAAATGTACTCAAGGTTAGTATGCTAATCATATATATATACCTCTGGAAGAATTGCTCTGTTATTGAAGAAAGAACCAGACCAGTGCAATGGTTTGCTAAGGGCAATTTTTCCCTGATCAACTTAGTACATATCTTGCTTTCAAAAAAGTTTTCTTTTACTTTATGTATAATCACCTCTAATTTGACGTAGAAGTTAGGAGGTGTTTCCTAGAATTTTCAAAATCATCATTAGCAACATCATGATCATCTTGCCTTAACAATAGATATTATAATTGCAAAACTGATTATGAACAATATATCTTATAATTGCAAAACTGATTATGAACAATATATCTATTGAATTTTATTTATTATCATTTTGATTTAGCCATTAGAGCTTGTTCACTTTCACAAACATAATGGGTGTCCTGTTTCTTTCTTGTAGAAGGTGATCTTCCCGGGGGGTTAGAAGAGAATTCAAAAAGAAAGAAGCGGTTGCCTCTGAGTGTTATGGTACCTCTTATAAGCGTGTTTGCTCTCACATATACCATTACTTGTGTATATCTATGGAGAAGAAAGATGGCCAAGGAAGAAGGTAACGGCTTTTCACAATGCCCACCATGCAGAGTCTGAGGTTTTGTCCCTTTGAATTACAATAAAAATATTTATCCTTTCATGTCTTATCATGTAACTAATATGTATCGATATCTTCTAAACTCAGAAAAGAGAAGAAGCGGTGAAAGAAATCGAGTACTTCGCACATTAGACAGTGGAAGACACCTCAAAGACTTGATGGGCTCTGGTGAGTTTAGAGAAGAAGATGAGAAAGGCATAGATGTACCATTTTTTGATTTAGAAAGCATTCTAATAGCCACAAATAGCTTCTCAGATGCAAAGAAGCTTGGAGAGGGGGGCTATGGGCCTGTTTACAAGGTGATTTCAACATCATTAATTTGTATTTAATCTTCATGTAAACTAGTTTCTAGTTAGTGGTAATATTGTGATCGATAATGTTGATTTTGGTTTCAGGGCACATTTTCAGGAGGTCAAGAGATTGCTATAAAGAGGCTCTCAAGTGTATCAAAACAAGGCTTTCAAGAATTTAAAAATGAGGTGGTATTGATTGCAAAATTACAACACAGGAATCTTGTTAGGCTTCGGGGATATTGCATAAAAGGAGATGAAAAACTTTTACTCTATGAATACATGCCCAACAAAAGCTTAGACTCATTTATATTTGGTTGGTTTCTAAACCAAGTTTTTAATATCCTATCGTGCTTGATAGACTATATCTTTTTTTTTGAGTAAAAGTTGATTTATTACTGTTGCTAAAATTGTTCTCTTGAATGACAAATGGAAACCTTGTAAGATCAAAAGCTAAGCATGTCTTTGGACTGGGAGATGCGCCTCAAAATCATTTTGGGAATAGCTCGTGGGCTTGTTTATCTTCATCATGACTCTAGATTAAGGATCATTCATAGAGATTTGAAAACCAGCAATATTCTTCTAGATGAGGAGATGAACTCCAAGATATCTGATTTTGGCTTAGCAAGGCTGGTTGAAGGCAAAGAAACCGGAGCAAACACCACAAAAGTAGTTGGAACTTAGTAAGTTTATGGTAGACAATGCAATTGCTGATTCAATCCTAACTCTATGTTTTACAAAAAATGTACAAGTGTCTAACTTATTCATTGATAAACATTATAATGCAGTGGCTATATGTCTCCAGAATACGCACTAAATGGAATTTTTTCAGTCAAATCTGATGTTTTTAGCTTTGGTGTGGTTCTACTTGAAATTATATGCGGAAAAAAGAATACAGGATTTTATCAGTCAGAACTAGCCATGAGCCTTATAAGTCATGTAAGTGTGTTTAATTTTCTGTAGTCATTATAGTAAGATGACCAATGAATAACTCCATAAAAATACTGATAGTAAAATTGTCTCAGGCTTGGAGATTGTGGGTAGAAAACAAGGTGTTGGATTTAATGGACCAGAGTCTACGTGAAGTTTGCAATGCAGATCAGTTCTTGAAGTGCGTAAATATTGGACTCTTATGCGTACAAGAAGATCCGAATGACCGCCCCACCATGTCAACTGTGGTTACCATGCTTGACAGCGAACCTGCAACAATTCCAACTCCAAAACGGACAGCTTTTGTTCCAACTCCGAGAGGCTGTTCTAGCAGTACAGATACTTCTTCTAGTATACCAGACACATATACGGAATCAACAAGTAGTTTTGGAGGAAGATGATCGAAATATAATGCATGATATATATATACCAGTTCTAGTAAGTCTGGTCCTCTACTTGACTAGCTAGTAAAGGTTGTAGGGGACAAAACGTTGGTTTTCTATAAATAAGAAGGTTGTATTAGCCCTTCACCCAAATGATAGTTTTCTCCCAATATCTATTCCTTTACTTGAAACTTCTTTATGGTAACTGTATTTGGTGATGACCGTAATTTCTGTTTTCTTTTACTATATTCTTCTTTTTCGAGTCCAAGTTTGAATATAATATCTTTTGATTCAAGCATACCACTTTTCTCTTCTTTTCTTTTCTTTTTTTTCTTTCTTTTTCTTTTTTATTTTTATTTTGAGTAGGCGGAAGATTTGAGTAGTGTTATTCACATGCAAAAATCAAATAAATGATATTTACACAACACACTCATATAAGGTGGGATCCATGTGAGTGAGACACACCACGAGTCGGGATTTGATTCTTGTACAACACCAATACAACAACTGTACAACAACCTTTTACATGAGGGTGGGCCCCAGTATGTGGGACCGACCCTCATGTGAGGGATTGTTGTACAGTTGTTGTATTGGTGTTGTAAATCTAACATTTTCCCACATGAGTCCCACCCCATATGAGTGTTGTGTAAAAGTTGTGTAAATCTTGTTGTGTAAGAATCACAACCTAATCATATATTAAAGAAATGGAAATGATTTTTCTACATTACATTACCCTACATCAACTCTATACCAAGACACATCGGGGGTGGGACCCACACATAGATTCTACCACATATGTCTTGTATGAAAAATGTTAGATTTACAACACCAATACAACAACTGTACAACAATCCCTCACATGAGGGTGGGTTCCACATACTGGGGCTCACCCTCATGTGAGGGGTTGTTGTACAGTTGTTGTATTGGTGTTGTACAAGAATCAAATCCCGTCTTGTATTGTGCAAGTGTTGTACAATTATGTTGTGCACCAATCACAATTCCATATATTATAGGGTTAAATATATTTTAACCTCCTCAACTAATAGCTATTTTTGATAGAAAACCACAAACTGACAGTTGTGACTCTAAAGTGCATAAAACTACTATTTTATTGTAATTAACTCATCTGTTAGTGTTGACCGTCTGTTTGGATGGACAATTCAGTTTTGATCAAACTTTTTCGAAAATACCCTTTTTTTCTTTCTTTTTTTCTTTCTTTTTTTTTTCTGTTTTTTTTTTTTTTGTAAAAAAATCGCTTTTTTAATTTTGATTTTAAAAAAATGAAGTGTATTATAAGAAGGTTGAAAAGTAGTCACGTGCGTGGAGGAGATTGATACAATTAGTAGTTTTGGAAGACATTGACAATATGGTGGGGGTTTGAGGGTGGATAAATTTGTATTTTTATAAGTTCTACACAAGTATAAGAGACATTTCACCTATTTGTCATTTAATTAACCCTACCAGTTGGGATAAAAATAAAAAGAGCTGAAAAATAGAATATCAATATTACAAATTTTGATAATTAAGGTTATGATTACAAAACCCTTGACACTTTCAGAATAAGTGAAGTTTTTCCTATTTTTATTCATATATTTGAATTTATTTGACTTGATGCTTACATACTTTTCGATACTCTAATTCATCAAGCTTATTTTCATTTTGTTAATCATTTGCTTTTATTTTGTATAATCTTTAATCTTTGTTAGTGATCACATAATATTAGAAAGAACGGACTCCACTCATTTGAAACGAAATGGAGAGAATCCGTTTCCACAAACGTGGGCAGAAGAAGTTGGCCGATTCAACAACATTTGTCTTGGTCTCGTTGTGATCGATTGACATTAATTTTCTTGTATACCAATTTTACTGCTCAATAATGCAGCCACGTGTCACAAAGTACCATCCTCACCATCCTCTCCACCGTGAGGTGGGTAATGGACTAATGGTGCATGCTTGTCAATGACCTGTAACCTTATTCAGTGAAATGATACGACCATTGACCAGGGACTTTAAAAATTGACAAGTCTACAATTTTTGGTGTTCGTGTGTCTCTGTAAAGTCTTTCTTATACGAATGATAGGGACTATGAATTACAGATGGAAATGAATGAGAATAAGATGACAAAACATTTGAATAGTCGGTATTATAATATTCTTATTGCACACCGCAAGAAGTTTCTTTTGAATCTGCCATTAATGTAACGAAAAGCACCTCCTGGTTTTTACTTCAAAAGTTGTTCCATCAAGCAGCCGAGTGCTATATAATGGTAGAGAATTTTTCAATATTTGTTGGAGTTTTGGGTTCGTGAGAGTAGGCCATTAGTATTCTGGGGAGTTTCTTCTTCTTCATCTTTTATTTTATTTTATTTTTTTATTTTTTTTTGTGAGGTCTTAACAAATATGTTAGGACATTATTTTAGTTTCTTAGTATAATAAAATCAAACAATTTATTGTTGCTCGATATAGCACTAAGGGTCTGTTTGAGTTTGCAATTTAAAAAAATGCGATTTTAAAATGTGCGATTTAAAAAAGTGATTTTTAAAAACGCAGTTAAGCGTTTAGCAAAATCGCAGTTTGGCCTTTAAAATCGCAAGTTAGCGTTTTAAAATACTACGTTTTCAAAAAAACACCTCATTACCTGCGATTTGAATAAGCACTTTTCTGCGTTTTCAAATCGCAATTTTTTAAAAACGCAGTTTCCAAACGGTTCATTTTCTGCGATTTGATTTAAAATCACACTTTTCTATACGAAATCGCAATCCCAAACGCACCCTAAAGCTGAGTAAATTCTTTAATTTAGGTTAACAAAATCCTCATTCATTGTTCTTACTTTGGGTAACCCTAAAACTGCAAAAATTAATTATAAAATGCAATAACACACTAGTTCTCTAGTTATTTCTTTAGTTATATGTGATTCTATATAATTAACATTGCGCGAGCTGGACGATATGGTTCAAAATTGGGAAAAAGCCAAAATATTTTAAAAATTCTGCAAGTTGTAATGTTTGGTTGTGATTCATTCACGAGGCATGCAGCTGGTCAAATTAGTCAATAAAAGGTTATAAAATTAATTAATAAAAGAAAAATGGTTAGACCAAACAGTCTATGGGAGTAACGGACAAAGAAGAAAGAAGGCAAGACCAAGTCCAACGCAACTCAGACAGCCTTCGTGTCTCTCTGCCTCTTGCAATAAGGTCGTATAAAATTGTTGGATAACTACATTTAACCCCCCTGATTTATCCACGGTATGACGATTTACCCCCCAATGTACCAAAATTGGTACATGACCCCCCCGAACTTGCCAACGTGTGGCAAAATCAACCTTCCGTCCAATCGACCGTTCGTTTGGACGGAAAATCGGTCACGTGTAAGTCACGTGACCGTTTGAGACAGAGACCCTCCCCAAGTCACGTGGCTTGCACGTGACCGACTTTCCGTCAAAACGAACGGTCGATTGGACGGAAGGTTGATTTTGCCACACGTTGGCAAGTTTGGGGGGGTCATGTACCAATTTTGGTACATTGGGGGGTAAATCGCCACACCGTGGATAAATCAGGGGAGTTAAGTGTAATTATCCCAAAATTCTTCTATAAATTGATTATTCTTACCTAATACAACCATCTTCTCCTTTTTTATTATCAATAATTTCTATCAGCATGCCACATGACTTCAGCAGCACGCAACATACAGATCAACAAGAAGATTTTATCCAGGCTGTCATTGAATAACAGCACATGCTTCATTGAACAACAGCACATGTCTTCAGATGTTAAGTTAACTCTAGATAGTTAGAAGTTAGTTAGAGTACTTAACCTTACAAGTTAGTTGTAGAGTTGTTTTTCTTTACAGTTGTATAAAAAAGAGATACTTGATTAGTCAATACAAGTTACAAAATTTTCCCTTTCCAATTCTCTCTGTTTTCTCTCTAGACTATTCTGTAATTGATAATTTCTGTAGAATAACACATGAGTCATGAGTATGTCAAATTAGTCGGCCACTCAATAGAAAATTGATGCATAATGCTCTTGCTTACAACTTTAAAAAATGAGAAAATATTTAATTGTGAAAACAGTGGTCAACAGATACATTACATTTTCATAATTATTGGGTTAAATACAATTCACCCCTAAAGTTATTCGTTTTCAATTTTACCTCAAATCTTTAAAAATTTGCAATGTGCCCCACAAAGTTTCCCGATTTTTCAATGTTGCCATTATGTTAGCCTTTTTCGTTTGATCCGACGGAATGGGTATTGCATGCGTGGCACGTAACTTTTTTGGTGCTAAAGTCTCCATTTTACCCTCAATCCAAAATGTCACCATTTATGCTTGTGATTAGTATACGCATCTTCTCCGAAACTCCATTTTACCCTCACGTGACGACAATCAGACCATGCCGAAGTCAACTAGACCACGCCAACGACAACAAGACCACGCCAGTTGCTTCGAGATCCATTTCACCTTGCAACTTTGCTAGTTTTGGTGGTCAACAAAGGTTTCAAAATGTTGTGGGTTGATATTCAACTGGATGTGTATGCTTTTCCTTGTGTGTTGAGGACATGTGGGGGTGTACCATACTTCGTGATGGGGAGGAAGGTTAATGTGCATGTGTTAAGATTTGGGTTTGAGTCGGATGTTGACGTGGTTAATGCTTTGATCACTATGTATGTTCTAAGTGCACGATTGGTGTTCGATAGAATGTCGAGGAGAGATAATGTTAGTTTTATTGGCTATATTCTGGTAGACAAAAACACTGCCATATCAAGACACTGCTCGAACAGGGACACCGTAATTTAGAAGAACTTTTAAGATATTGTAGAACATATTCTCCAATATTGAAATGGCTTAATATGGCAAGATCTACATCAAATATCTCAAGGAAGACAATTTCTTGAGACAATGAAAGTTTGACACACGTACAGCTCAGCAAAGGTTGTTTCCATTGTGACCGTCCAAACGGCTAGAGGAAGCGTCCGGACGCTCTTCAGTGTTTGATGAATTGTCCGAACAGCATAGTAGACGCAAACCAAAGGGAATTGGTGATTGCACAGCCGTCCAGACGACCCAATGGATGTGACCCATAGAGAGCACATGTTCGCACAAGTGTCAGGACGCAAATGCGGTAGCTGCAAACAGTGGAGATTGAAAAAATATAGACTCCTAATTGAACGTGTATGTGTAATCAATTGTACAACAAAATATTAAATGCAGAATTTAAAAGAGGCAAATATTTTGTTGACGAATTGGAAACTCTTATCAAGAGAAAAACCACTCTGAGGCAGCCAAGCCCAGGAATTCCAGTATTCAGAAGAAAAAGCTAGTTACAAAAGCACTAGTAATCACATATCTCTGATACAGTAGTCATACATTAAACTCTGACACGTACCTATACGTGAACACCTCGTAACTAGGTCTCCTACCTGAAAGAGTCTTCAATGGAATCCTTTAGCTTAGGGCTTCTCTCTAAGCTAGACTTCACAGGTTGATCAAATCACACAATAAACACCCTAAAAGAGCTAGCACATATCCCAAATTCTCTGCCTAAACATCCTCTCTTAGTACAAAGGAATTCAATACCGAATTCTGTAAATAAGACAAGCCTAGAGATCTCTATTTATAGGCCTTAGAAGACATATTACAACACTGATTTGGAGTTCTCTAGGCGGCGTCCGAACTTAGATAGTGGGCATCTGGATGACAAGCAATAACCGACTTCCATAACGCATTTCACGCGTTTCTTCATTAAACTTCAGTCTCTGTATCCGGACGGTGTTGCCCTAGTGTCCGGACGGTTGCATGCTGTCTTCACCAACTGTGTCTGCTGAGCTGTTCAAAATCTTCTCAAACACAGAACGACGTCCAGACGTTTCTCTGGGTTGTCTGAACGGCAACTAGGGAAACCGACTTTTGCTGAGTTGTAACTGCGCAAAATCTTCCTAGAATCCGGAATTTGCCTTCTTGATGCTTGTGACACTGATACTTGTCATATTAAGGCCTTTCCATTGTTGAGAAAATGTGCTCTGAATAATTACCATGTTCATATTTTAGCAGTACACTAACATGGCAGTGATTTTGTCAGCAGAATGTAGCCAATAAAACTAACAAACTCTCCATTTGGCCATTCTGAGATAAAAATCACTTGACCGGTTTAAAAATACAATCCCGGTCCAAAAATAAAAAATGCTCTCTATTTTTGTCTCAAAATGACAAAGGGTAAACAGAGTATTAAAAACCACAGTAACATAATGACATATATCCAAAATAATAAGGATAGTAGTAAAGTGGCTCAACAGTAACTCAAATAACCATAGGAGGAAAGAAAATCCTCAAGGCACCAAGTCAAGTCAAGCTGGTCCTCTGCCATTAAGATACAGAGATTGTTCCGCATATTGATCTGAATTTGAGCCACTTTAGCTTCTAGCTCCTGAAGCCGAGTATGCAAAGACTGAACACCTTTAATCACTTGAGTCTTCAAAGCCTGAAACTGATCATCCACAGATTGAAATCCTCTAATTATCTAGTCTGGAAGATGAGTGTGAAGATTCACCATTGAACCTCTAACTGGTGCATATCTGAAGAAAGATGCTACGGAAGGCTCTGTATGAGCTGGGGGAATAAGCTCATCTAAATCTTGAGACCTTTGAAATTTGAGCATATGACTTCAACAACATCCTATTTTCCAAATGATCCATCTATCGGATACTGTGCTGGGAGCCGCTGGATGACATATTCCTGAAAAAAAAAATAATAAAAAATAAAAAATAAAAAATTAAACAGAAATATTTTCAAAAATGCCACCACAAAGAAAGATTAGATCCTATTAGTTCCAAAACAATTGTGATATTATGACGGCTGTAATTGGATGCAAAAACAAATTACAAAAGTAAACATAGCAATCCAAATGACACAGATATATCAATATCAACCCAACACATAGACATAATAGCCTTAATAGGATTTTTCATGCACAATATCTCTAGAAAATATTCCAATCAATAAATATTCCATTATTCTAAAAAACATAACAACTTAAATGAATAAAGGAAAACAAAGAGAATACAATAAAATTAGAAGAGATGTGCAGAGAATGACAAAATCTTTGGAGAAATCCTACGAGAAAACGCATACAACATGACATGACAAATCAAGGAAAAACAAATGCAGTGGTGTACGGTTGGCCGAGAAACTAATGGGCTTGCATCCGGACGTGTTACTCGTCCAGACGGCACACTGCCAGATCAATGATCAACAGAATTGCGCACGTCCCGACCAAAGAACAGGTTCGTCAGGACGTTTCACACTGGAAGCTGAAAAACAAAGAAAATTTTGTAGAAAAATAATTTTCTCTAAAGTTAGCTTCAGAACACGCATGTATAAATAACTGATAAGACAGTCAAATAGCAATTCAAAAATATGGAAAGATATAATTAAGAATTAAGTATTCAATAAGCACAATTTTCCTTGCAGATAGAAATTTTAAATAGATGACTTCACTCATGCAATGCATGTGTGTGTGTGTGTGTGTGTGTGTGAAAGCTTTCTCAATAAGGTATGATGTTTGCTGATATGATTTATAACAACTGAATTTTCTAAACAAGAGAGAAGTATTCAATGTTAGATCAGTCAAAAGCCAAACATTATCTTACTAGGGCCTAGTCACCCTCATCTAATACACTCCCCCTAAGAAGCAGCACTTTTTCTTTCACTTAGTCCATTAATGATCGTAAATCTCTCTAATTAGAATTCCGTTAGTACCTCCTGATGTTCCAGAGGACCTACCGGCACCTGCTGATATTCCTTTGGAGCAGCCAGCGGCCCCAGGATTGTTTGCTTTAGGACCTATTCCTTTTGGTGTGTTCGACCCCGTAGGAGAGTTCATGTTACTGCAGCAGACTTACTTTAATAATCAGGCTCTTAATAAAGTAATACTTGATCGGATGGCTTAGATACATCATGAGATGGGATGGGATATTCCGATGGAAAATTTTGCCCCTGAAGAAGAACACCAGCCGGAGGAGGAAGCTCCTTTTGATCAGGCAGAAGAGATTCCTGCGGCACCGCCCATGGAAATTTTCGTTGATGACGATGAAGATGACTAGGTAACAAGAAAGAAATTATTATTTCTCGATTGTTATTAGACTTTATTATGTCTTTTGAGATTGCAAATTTTGAGGACGAAATTTTTATAAGAGGGGTGGGATGTAATACCCGGGAAAGACACTCCACTTAAGTTATTAAAATATGTGCATAAGTATAAGGCTTAAGAATTGCTCTTAGTCTAATTGAGTTATATAGTTATGCATGTAGAGAGTTGGATCAGTAAAGTTAAATCGATCGAGCGACTTTCTGGTCGATCGAACGATTATGGGTCGAAGTCGATCGAGCGACTTTATTATCGATCGAGTGACTTCGCCCAGTGCAGTGCAGTTTCCGCTAAATGTGAAAATTGATTTTTCCACCCAATAATTTGGGACCCACACGTGGTACTTGATGCCAAACGATCATGCCCATATTTAGTTAGCCTAGTTAGTCCATTTTGGTTGAAGCCCAACTAGATTTCCTTAGATATCATGCAATCATGGACTAAGATATGAAATAGTCACCTATGAGATTTGAGCTATGGGTTTGAGGTGTTGGCTGGCTCAAATCCGGCCATTGAGGTGTTGATTTGTTGGTTAGATCTCAGCCCTTCAAGAGTGCTATATATAGGTTGCATGGGGAGTTGATTTTCGTGAAGAAGAAACCAAACTCTAGCCAAAACTCTCTCTTGCTCTAGTGCTGTAGAAGTAGCACGAAAATCCTCCAATTTCACCTCACTTTCCAGCACCTAGCAAGCCAAATTAAGCTCCAAAACCACCCTCATTCTCCCACAAAATCAGTAGAGGAATGTGAGTGGAAACCACCTTTGTTTGAGACCAAGAAACCAAGCTTTACAAGTGGAATTCTCTTGGACAGCAACTCTCCTCCACTCTTTAAGTTATTGAGGAACTTTGGGTGAGTATTTTCTCCCTTAAACTTCTCATAGATCAAGTAGTCCTATTGTTATTTGAAATTATGACTTGCTCTTGCTTTTAATTATGCATGTTGTCTGAAAAGTTGGCTAACTTACATGTGAGTATATGTGTAAGCATGTGGATGAGTATTTACTACATGAGATTAGTACTTTAGAATGGGTAAATTGTGTTTTAGAATGGATCAAGAAATGTAAGTGTGAGAGTATATGTGTTGAGGTTTTGATATATATATATATATATATATATATATATATATATATATATATATATATAAATTAAGAGAAAAGAGGTGAGCAATATTTAGGTGTGTGTTATAAGGATGTGTGAATTAAAGAAAAGTAAAATCATATGTGTGCTTGATTTTATGACAATGCATCCTTATTTTAAGGTATGTTATGTGATGGATAATTCTAGTGGTGCTAATATAAGAGTTGGTGAGTAAGCACTAAAATAGATAAATAAGAGATCATGATTAAAGCTGTAGCCGTTGCAATTTCTAGGAAGAGATATGGTAATAATAATGATTTCATATAATGCTTTATTAATCCGTTATCATCATATGATGATTGTTATGCAGTTGTAAAGGAAAATATTTGGAGCAGAAACTAGTAAGTATCTCTATACTTACTGAGGACGAAGCTGGTTGATTTTTCCTATAATATTATGTTTACTGTTTTATTTACTTGTTTGCGCATGTGGCTTTGCATATTTTATTATTTTAATAATCTGTCTAATAACAAGCTGTTGGATCTAGATCCACAGTGGGTACGCGAGGCTTCACATGAGTTCATAGGTTCTCAGTGAATGAGGAGGTACCTGAAAAGAGAATAATAAATACAAAAACTGGTGTATCTAGGTCACCAGGGATTCCGAGGTTTCCAGGAGCCTAGGCTCCCAAAGAAAATAATTAAAAGTTAAAGGGAGGAAGCCCAGGCTTCAAATAACACGTTAACCGTGCCTAGGCCAACAGAGGAGTGGAAAAAGGGAAATACCTAAAACTATACACTTAAAACTGTCATTGCTTTATGATTACATTTATGTTCATTTTATGTCTATGACTCGCGACCATAGATTATATTTTGTATATACATGTGATTATATGGCCATTGCGTTGTGTTGCATTAATTAAATAAATCAGCACTCATATTATTATTGGAAACAGCGGACTCACTTTAGTGTTTATGTTGCTTTCTTCTCTTGTATGGTATTCGTAATGGTTCAGGCTATGAAGAAGAAGAAGACTATCAGGACTATCCCGACACATAGATGGTTCCTAGTTCAGTTTTTGTAAGGCTGGATAGCCTATATTTTGGGACTACCCTGTTGTAGTTCATTAGCCTAACTTAAGACAACATTTATAATTCTCCAGTTATATGTAGATATTTGGCTTGTATAATTATCTAGCCCTGTGAGGCATGACTGGTATTGCTGTTTGTATAATTATGCTAACTGGCTTATTAAATATTTTGAGGTATTTCAGTAGTAGCTCTGAGGTGTCAACCTATTCCCAATCTATATTGCATTTATTCCGTTGCCAATAATTACCTCTGATAAGTTAGTAATGTCTCGTGAAAATTCGAAAATTTTCACTTACGCTTTTTGTAAAAGCGGGGCGTTACAATTTCATTCAGAACAGGGAGTGAGTACTGATCCTTCCAAAATTGTAGCCATGTCTCAATGGCCAACACCCTCCACCATCATGTCCTTAAGAGGTTTTTGGGCCTTAGGGGTTATTACAGAAAATTTATTAGAGGCTATGGTGTTATTGATGCCCCTCTAACGGTTTTGCTAAGAAAAAATGCTTTCAAGTGGAGTGATGATGCTAGTAAAGTCTTCCAAGCACTTAAGCATGCAGTCACACACCCACCAGTTTTGAGATTGCTGGATTTTACTAAACCCCTTACCATTGAATGTGATGCAAGTGGGCTGGGCATAGGTGCTGTTCTAATGCAGGAAGGCCAACCGATTGCTTTTATGAGCCAGGCTTTAAAAGGAAAAGCTCTTTTTTATTCTACCTATGAAAAGGAGTTACTTTCTTTAGTTTCTGCAGTTCAGAAATGGAGGCCATATCTCCTAGGTCAGTCCTTTATCATCAAAACTGACCAGCAGTCCTTGAAGTTTTTGTTAGAACAGAAAGTAGGTACAGCAACTCAGCAGAGATGGATGTCTAAGCTATTGGGCTATGACTTTACCATTGAGTATAAAAAAGGCAAGGAAAATAAGGTTGCGGATGCCTTATCTAGAGTATTTGAAGATCCGGGTCTTCCAGGGCTTACTTGCTCTCTAATTTCCTTTCCCAACCCTGATTGGTTGCAGGAACTTAAGCTGAGCTATACTACAGATCCTGACACTATGATCCTATTGCAGAAACTCAAAGACGGCTCTGATATTCCTAAGGGGTATACTATGCAACAGGATCTCATTTTGAAAAAAGGTAGACTTTATATTGTGAAATCCTCCCCTTTTAAGAGGAGAATCCTGCATTACATTCACTCTAATCCACAGGCTGGTCATTCAGGGTACCATAAGACAGTGCAGAGGGCCAAAGCAGATTTTTATTGGTCTGGAATGAGAAAGGACATTCGGAAGTTGATTAAGGAGTGTTCAGTGTGTCAAGCTTCTAAAGTAGAAAATATACATCCTGCTGGGTTATTACAACCTTTACCAATTCCGGATCAGAGTTGGACAGATATCTCTATGGACTTTATTGAGGGACTACCTATCTCTCATGGCCACAGTGTCATATTGGTTGTGGTGGATAGACTAACCAAATATGGGCACTTCTTATCTCTCTCTCACCCTTATACAGCAATCACAGTGGCCAATCTATTCTTTACTCAAGTCTTCAAGTTACATGGTCTTCCTCAGACTATTGTATCAGATAGAGATGCTGTATTTACCAGTTCTTTTTGGAAAGAATTATTCAGGTTGCAAGGAACTACCCTATCCTTCAGTTCAACCTACCATCCACAGTCCGATGGTCAAACAGAGGCTTTGAATAAATGTTTGGAAGGATATCTCAGGTGTTATGTTGGGACGAAGCCTACAGCTTGGACATTATGGCTTCCTATGGCTGAATGGTGGTATAACACTAACCACCATTATTCTACTGGGTTCACTCCCTTTGAAGCTTTATATGAGTATCCTCCCCCTAGGTTGTTATCCTATGTTTCAGGAACTACAGCCAATGCAGCAGTTGACAATCACTTAAAGAGCAGACAACAGATTACTCAACTATTGAAGGAAAATTTACAAAAAGCACAGAGCAGGATGGAGGTTTATGCTGACAAACTCAGAATAGAACAGAGTTTTAAGATCGGTGACTGGGTATACCTGCACCTTCAACCTTACTATCAGAAATCAGTGGCCCTGCGCCGAAATCTGAAGCTTGCTCCCCGGTTCTTTGGTCCTTTTCAGATCATTCAGAAAGTGGGATCAGTAGCTTACAAGCTTGCTTTACCCCCAGAATCGAAAATACACCCAGTATTTCATGTGTCATGTTTAAAGAAGAAATTAGGGCAACAGGTCCTACCTTTCCCTACTATGCCGCCGGTTGATCGGAATGGGGAGTTGAAACCCGAACCTGAAGCCATCTTGGAGCGCCGGATGCAGAAGATTGGAACCCGGCCAGCAACTGAGGTGTTGGTCTAGTGGTGTGGAGCACCGAAAGAAGACAACACTTGGGAACTTCTGTATAAGTTGCGAGACACCTACCCACACCTTGTGGGCAAGGTGTTTTAAAGGAAGGGCATTTGTTATGTGCATATCAGACATAGCCGTTAGCTGTTATGTGCGTATCAGACATAGCCGTTAGCTGCTAGAAGCTTGTTGAGGTTTGAGAAGATAAATGAGGGCTTGTAGATAGATGATTCTGGAGGAGACGTGGCAACCTCTTGTGCACTCAAGTAGGAAGTGAATTACAGCTGGTTAGCAATTATCTAGAAGGTGGATTACAACTGGCGAGGATTGAAGGAAGATTAAAGCTAGTGAAGCAAAACTGGTGCGTTTTGGGGGAGAGAATATCACGCACGTTGCTCATTAAATAGGAACGTGCGTGAGCCTGAAATTTAGCCTGAAGTTTAGGGCCAAGTTGTTAGCTGTCAACCTGTCATTTTTGTTTGGGCTTTAAGTAGTTTTTTACAGAGCCTTGTAAGTATGCATTTTGAGAGTTTGTTCCTATTTTGTAACCTGGTGACTTTGGAGAAAGTGGGCTTCTCGAATTGCTCATACATATGTTTCTTGATTATGTTCAATATAACTAATCGCAATATTCAATCCATTCCATTCTCTAATCTTTTCCCTATACAATCCCATTCTCATACGAAATTACAGTGAAAGAAAGTAAGTTCTTTACAAACGATGCTGACCCATGTGCTTCTAAGTGGTCGCATGTGTATTGCAACGGTAACGACAGGGTCAGCCAGATTCAGGTCCAAAATATGGGATTGATTGGCCCTCTGCCGCAGAACCTCAACCAGCTCTCCATGCTCATAGACCTTGGCCTCCAAATGAACCAGTTCACCAGAGCCTTACCGTCTTTCAGCCGCTTAACCAATCTGAAAAATGCTTACTTGGACTACAACAGATTTGATACCATCCCGAGAGATTTCTTTGATGGGCTTGTGAGTCTAGAGGTCTTGGCTTTGGATTTCATCAATTTGAATGCCAGCACTGGGTGGATGTTCCCTACTCAGTTGCAGAACTCACCCCAGTTGAGAAATCTCTCTTACATGAGTTACAGTTTTGTGGGTCCGTTGCAACGTTTTATGGGGAAGCTTTCTTCTCTGTCAAACTTGAAACTTTCTGGGAACAATTCGACCGGTGAGATTCCGGCGAGTTTTAATGATATGATTTTGCAGATTTTCCAAAATCTGGGTTTCCAAATCAGGTCTTGTGAAATGTTTAATTAAATCGCTCTCTTTGTTTCTCTCTTGTTGGTAGAGATGGTCATGGTGATCATGTTCCACCGGTCTTTGGGTCTTTGTTGACAGTGATGATGAGTGAATGTGAATCATGTGATGATCTAGCATGAATGTCAAAACTCAGGTGTTTGGTTTTTTGGTTGGAAGATGCATTCTCAGATTAGGCTGTTTCGAAACCGATGATCTTACAAACTATTTTCTTATTGGAGAGTAATTTTTCTACGTCACATTACCTAAGTGTAGATTTTAGAACTTGTTTGGAAAGTAATTGTGTTGTAGAATATTTGTTTGAAATTTGAGAATGTTTTATAGAAAAATGAAAAAGTTTTGTTTTATAGTGGATTTTTTTATTTGAATAATAATAAAAAATTATTGATGTAATATAAAAAGCGTAAAAAAGTTAGAATGTTTTTTATTTGATATTTTTAGAAGAAGTGAAAAGAAATAGAGAGAGTGAAAATGATTTGGCAAATAAGAATCTTGAAATTCCTTATGGGGTTTGGAACAGTTTTGGTTTGCAAATGGACTTCGATTCACCATTGGAGGGGAGATTTGAAGAGAAGGTTGAAGAAGAAGATAAAAAAAAAAAAAAAAAAAAAAAAAAAAAAAAAAAAAAAGGTTTATTTTAAAAATTTATGTTTTAGATTTTAATTTTTAATTTTAATAAAAAATGTTGATATAACACTAATGGTGTGCAGTAAATTTAGCTGAAACAGTGATGGATAGGCTAATTTAAAATTTGCAAACACTCAAACGTTTAAAATCTAAAATTAAAAAACTAAAGGCCATTTTCAAATATCGTTTTTACCTAAAGATTTATCATAGATTTTTCTCTTAAATTTACTTCTTTTTTAACTTAATTTTAGTTCGGTTAGTAAAACAGCCTAAGTAGAAGGTCTTCTCGGTAAGAGCCGACAACTCACTGCGAAAGTTGTGCATCATTTTCCCTCAAGACACGAGCCACTTTTATTTTATAAAGTTGGAGAATCTGAGTTTTGCCTTATCTTTTGGTTTCACGCATGGTGCTGGAGAATATATTTTTTATATTTAAAAGAAATATATTATGTTGATATTGTACTGTCACTTTTATTTTATAAAGTTGATTGTAATTAGATATTTTTTTATTGCAAATCAATCGAGTCAATATAAGACAATGTGACTAATTCGTAGTAGTGAACTTAATAGATATATAACATCCAACCACTCATAATTTTTTTTTTTCTGTATTGTTTTCTCTTTCTTATTTTTACATTTATTATTATATTCTGAATTTCTTCACATTGGCTTGGATTTACTGTAGCTTCACAAAAACCACTGCCGCCTGACCTGACTCACCTGTACCGCCCACCTCGACCACCAGGCCGCCAACTAAAAAAACACTCCAAAAATTGCAACAATTTATCTTTAGAACTCTATAACGCCATTACCGAATGAGACTTACAGACATTTGAGAACAATATTGCATTCTTACACAGTCAAGCTCGTGTGAAGCCTTTGACGGTTTTCTCCTGCGCTCGGCCTGGGTGGTGGACTCAGATTTTTCTTTTTCTTTTCAGATTTGGTATGATCTGTTGTTTAATTTTTTTTTTTTTTTTTTTTGGTTGTTTCAAGCTGACTTGTCACTATCTCATTGAAAGGCACAAACAGGTAGGAGAAAAGTTGAGTTCAGCGTAACTGGCAGCTGGTGCCCTTCCCCGCCCCCCCTATCTCCGCCGTTGAAGCTTATTGGTTGGAAAGCATGCAAGAACATCGTGGAATTTTTGTACCAGGAAATCCTCAGTATGTTTGAAATGATAGAAAATTTCAGTTAAATTAGTTACCTGCTTTATTTGTAATGGTAATTTTCATTTTTCATAATGAAACTATTGTGTCTTTTCATGTCATTATTATTTGTCCCAAGGCAACTCCTTGTGTCTTTCCATGCCATTAACCTTCTCAATTAATGTTTGTAGCATCTTATGGTTCAACGATTCATGGTCTTTGCATGTGTTACATTTTCTAAGTACTTTATACACACACTTACGTTAGATGTGTTACAAAACACTTTGTATATACTTTATTTTTTAAAAATAACTTCTATAAAGACCTGGTGTATAATTTATGCATTCTAATAAGAAGTAGACATATCAGCAACAACGGAGGGAGGGGGGCTGGTATAAGCCATGCCCCCCCCCCCAAGAAAAAAATTTTAAGATAAAAAAATTATAAGGTTTTTTTTTTTTTTTTTGCATATCGACCCCTACCAACAAATTTTTTTGGCCCTTTGGTTCCTTCCCTTTTATCACTTTTTCAGCTGGTTTCATCTCATATGGGACGATAGCTTTATTGTTAAAACTTTTTCATAAGTAGCAACAGACATGTTTGAGAATGGTAACAATTGAAGGAGCTTTATAAAGTTACAGAGGTTTTGTTCAAAGTAAAGGAAAATGGTTCAATAAAGTAGTGCATTGGAGGAAGACAGGTGTGGACTCTTGGAGTTACATGCCTGGCAAAGTTCAGTTTCCTAAGGATGTGTGGCAAATGTAGCATAAAATGGGGATTCATTGCAATACAGCTAGATGCCATTAAAGAAGTCTAGAAGATATGCGTTTAATTTGTTTTGTGTTGTGTTTAGTTGAATTTGTTTTGTGTATAATAATATGCTGCATTTTGTATAATAGTTAGTGGGTTACTGCATTAGTTAATTAGAGTAGGCAAGGCTAACAAAAAGAAGAAGATAATATTAGTTTCAATAACCATGTCATCCAAGTAAAACCTTGTGAGAAGCATACAATTTTATCTAATTGAAATTTCTCAATTCTAGTATAGAAACTAAGACCCCCTTTTTCTTTTCTTTCTTCTTCTTCTTCTTATTTATTTATTTATTATTATTATTATTTTAATATGAAGTAATATATACTACATAAATAACCATTTAGACAAGAGGACATGGACTTGTAATTTTGAATTTATATATATATTCATACTTTAACCACTACTTTTATAAAAAAAAAATTATTTAGCCTCACTCCTCCCATTAAAATGCATGGCTCCGTCCCAGCATATGAGCTTGAAATACCAAAACAATACGATTGCAATACCACGTGAGCTTCTAGATTGATATTGAACAGATGAATAGTGTGGTTTTAACCACCAATGGTGGATTCTGCATCCCAAGACGCGTGTGGTATGCACATGTTGCATAACCAATTTCATCTGTCTTTAGGGAATTCTCAATGATTTAGTCATTTTCACCTTTAAATTAAAATGATTAATCAATTCACTAAAAAATTCCTATATCGGATTATGCAAATCAAATGTAAATTATTGTATTTGCACTATTCACACATGTATCTCTTTTTTATTTGTTTATCTTTTTTTTCACTCTCTTTCTCACCAAAAGTCATTTACGTCATAACAATATTTTAATATATCTTTAAATTTGAGAAATTGAATTTCAGAGTACGTTTATATGACAAAATTTATGTTTGCCATTTTAAGGTCACACTCATGTGAACCATCTCATATGAAAAAAATAAAAATAAAAAAAATAAAAAAAAATAAAAAAATTGCTGACTTAATTTATGGCAAATAATTATAAAAAAATAACTTAAGAATATTTAAATGATATAGTGAAATAATAAATAATCAAATGTATGGTACTTTTTAAAACACATTGGTTAAAATAGATAAAATAAATTTTGGTTAACTATTTATATATAAAAATACATTAACTATCGAGAGTGCTCTTACATTATGTTATCATGTAAAACAAATGTTACAGGAAGATGAATTAAGCACAAAATAAATTAGACAAACTTGAACATAATATATAGTTCAATGATAAATATTTCGAGTTCGACTTATATTTGAAATAAAATTAAATAAATCAAAATTAACATGAGATACTAAGTTCGAATCTAACCTAGAAGAACAACATTACTCTGTGTGAAATGCCCGTCGGGATGGGGCCCACTTGTGTTTGCGATCCAATGACAAACATTGGACAAAATGAGAGTTGAGTTTCTTGGTGGGCCGGATTATGAATTGAGAGGGTTGGACTTTGTCGGTTCCTACCTAACCATGAAGGAGGGAAGTTGACCAGGTTGGGTCAAGTTGAAACGTGAGGTAGCTGTCAACCACTTTCGCTAATGCTTGGTTCTCTTCACAAACAAGGATTTTGCCAAGCAGTTTCTTGTCCTTCTTTTTCTGATGCAACGCGGCATCGGAGCAGCGGCACGAAGAAGTTTCTTGGAGACCTTTGGTACGGTATTTTTGCAACTCTCGCAATTTTTTCTACAAGTCTTGCATACATAGAGTATAACTTCTTCCATGGCGGCCGTCCACGGAGCCTCTTCCTCTTCCCCTTCGTCTTCTATTCATCAGTGGGCTTACGATGCATTTTTGAGTTTTAGAGGCCAAGATACTCGCAGAGCTTTTACTGCCCATCTATATGCAGCTTTGCGTCGAAATGATATCAATACCTTCATGGATGATAAGCTTAGAAGCGGTGAAGAAATTTCACCCTCACTTCTTAAAGCCATTGAAGAGTCAGCGATTTCAATCATTGTACTCTCTAAAAACTATGCATCCTCCCAATGGTGCTTGGACGAGCTGATGAAGATCCTTGAGTGTAGAAAAACAAGGGGGTAACGGGTTCTACCCTTGTTCTATCACGTACATCCGTCAGAAGTACGGCATCAAACCAACAGTGTTGGAAAAGCATTCGCTGAACTTGAAGAATGGTTTAAGGATGATCAAATGAAGTTGCAGAGGTGGAGGACAGCTCTATCACAAGTGGCCAATTTGTCTGGGAAGGTTTTGGGGAACAAGTATTTCTAACTCTTTTTATCTTATCAGAAAGAATTCTAAATTCATTAAAGATTTCATTTGCATTAAGATCATATTTTGAAAATTCGTCATTTTAATACAATGCATGTATTCTTACAAATTTTGTATTGGTAGGAATGAACCCGAATTTATTCACGAAATCATTCAATGGGTCAAATCAACATTGGTAAAATTTCAAGTTGCTCAGGATCCAAGGTCCCGTAAACAGTACGTTAAACCACTTTTAAATATAAAGAAGAATGATAGTACATGTGTGGTAAGTGTCTTTGAAATTGGTGGAAGAGATACAACAACTATTGTCGAAACCATCCACACCTTGTTTGCATCTCAAATTGAAGGTAGTTGTTCTATTGAAAACATTGGAGAAACTTCCGATCAAAAAGGTATGATCCATTTGCAAAACTCTCTAATGTTCCAATATGAGGTTTTGTCCCTTTGAATTAAAATAAAACTATTTATCCTTTCATGTCATTATCATGTGACTAAAATATATGGTTGTCTTCTGAACTCAGAAAACAGGATAAGTGACATAAGAAATCAAGCATTTTGTGCATTAGACAGTAAAAAAAAGGTTAAAGACTTGATAGACTCAGGTGAGTTCTTGAAAACATGAGAGAAACTTTTGGCCAAAAGATCTCATTTATCTGCAAAATTTCAAATTGTTCTAATTATGTGGCTTTTCATAATGCACACCGTGCAGAATATGAGGTTTTGTACCTCTAAACTAAAATGAAACTATTTGTCCTTTCATGTCATTATTATGTAACTAATATATATATATATGGTTCTCTTTTGAACCCAGAAAACAGAAGAAGTGATGGCAGAAAAAATCGAGCATTACTTTGTGCATTAGACGGTAAAAAACTTGTCAAAGCAGTTAACCATGGCTTGTTATTCATAAAAGAAAAGGGAAAACATGTCAAAGACTTGATAGACTTTGGTGTGTTCAGAGAAGAAAATAGGAAGGGTGTGTTCAGAGACGAAAATGTGGAAGGCATAGATGTACCATTTTTTCACTTGGAATGCATTCTAGTAGCTACAGATAGCTTCTCAGATGCAAATAAGCTTGGACAAGGAGGGTTTGGATCTGTTTACAAGGTGATTTCAATAGCATTAATTGGTAGTTAATCTTCATGTAAACTAACTTCTGGTTGGTAGTAATATCATGAGTATGGTGACTTCAATCCCAGGGCACATTTCCAAGTGGTCAAGAGGTTGCTGTAAAGAGGCTTTCAGGAAGGTCAAGTCAAGGTGTTCAAGAATTTAAAAGTGAGCTGATGATCATTACAAAACTTCAACACAGGAATATTGTTAGGCTTCAGGGATATTGCATAGAAGGAGAAGAAAAAATTTTACTCTACGAGTACATGCGGAACAGAAGTGTAGACTCATTTATATTTGGTTAGTTCTAAATCAAATTCCTAATATCTTGCAATGCTTGATAAACTATATCTTGTTTGAGTAAAAGCCAATTTATTATTGCTGCTAAAATTGTTCTCTGGAATGGCAAATGAAAACCTTGCAAGATCAAAAGCAACGCATGTGTTTAGACTGGGAAATGCGCGTCAACATCATTTTGGGAATAGCTCGTGGGCTTTTTTATCTTCACCATGATTGCGAATTGAAGATCATTCATAGAGACTTGAAACCTAGCAACATTCTTTTAGACGAGGAGATGAACCCCAAAATATCTGACTTTGGCTTGGCAAGGATTATTGAAGACAAAGAAACATGGGCAAGCACCGACAGAATAGCTGGAACTTAGTAAGCACAAATTTCAATTCCCCAACTCTATTTTCACAATGAATATACAAGTGCCTGTGTTATCCACTGATAAAATATGTTGGCATGCATGCAGTTCTTATATCTCTCCAGAGTATGCAATGCATGGATTTTTCTCAATTAAATCCGATGTTTTTAGCTTTGGTGTAATTCTACTTGAGATTATTAGTGGAAGAGAGATCACAAAATTTTGGCAATTAGATCCAACCATGAGCCTTATAAGCTATGTAAGTGTGTTTAATTTTTTGCAATCATTAATTTCCTTGGTTATTTTATACTGCATATAAAACTCTGATTTTAAAATATCATAGGCACAGAGATTGTGGGGAGAAAACAAGGTGTTGGATTTAATGGACCCAACTCTACAAGAAGTTTGCAATGCAGATCAGTTTGTGAGGTGTGTACATATTGGACTCTTATGCGTACAAGACGACCCAAATGACCGTCCCACTGCATCAAATGTTGTTACCATGCTTGACAGTGAAACTAGAACACTTCCAGCTCCAAAACAGCCTGCATATGTTTCAGGCCTTTCTAGCAAAGTTAGTTCTTTTAGGATAACGGATACATATACGGAATTAACTAATAGTTTTAAGTTTGAAGGAAGATAATGGTTGATACCAATGCAAAGATTCCAGTACAGGACCAAACATTTGACATCAATTATGGTACTCGTAGATATATATGGTGCTTACCTGAAAAATCTCTCATGTAGTATTTTGGAACATTGGGATTACCATTCCTTTGCTCAGACGTTACTATGGGAATCATACGCTTAAGAGTGTTTAGTTATTTTTTAGACTTTAAAAAATTATTTTTCAAAATTTCAAACCACATAGACGAATTTAACATTTATCCTTAAATATTGTGTTAAGAGCGTTCCTAGTAAGCTCTCTACATTTGGCTTAACATTAAAATTTGACAAAAAAACATCATATAATAGGCTCTTTAGCTAATTTTATATTTAACATCGGCAAGAATTCCTCTTTAAATGTAAAGAGCTCAAAAAGCAAAAGTTAACTTTTTTTAATATTATTTCCTCCCTTTGCACAACAAAGTTTTGAATTATAGTTATAGTTGGGCAGAGAAATTAAATTCTGATATATAGTTAGTTTCACTAATAAAAAAATAATATTTAATTAAAGTAGATAAATATTTAAAGAGTTTGATATTTAGTGGACTTGAAAAGTGGCTAACCTAGTAATTTTTTAGAGTTAAATTTAAAGAAAGTTCCATTGTACCCATAAAATGGTATACCCAAAACTGACATTTAATCCAATTTGTGAATCCGAATTGCCCCCATTGTATATTCCAAACAAAAAGGATGCATCTACGGCTAATCTAAAGTTGGACATGATTCTCAAGGTGCGTCCCATGGGAATCTAAAGTTGAATCAATGGTCGCTTTTTAAAAAAGAAAAAGAAAAGAGAAGTCCTCGTAATCATGTCGAGTTTTTTTATTATTTTTCTAGGCACATAATCATGTCTATTTTTTTACTTTTTATTATTTTTCTAGGCACATAATCATGTACTTGATTCTTCTAATTTCTCACAACGAGAACGAGAAAAGTAAAGCTACCAAACTATACTGCAGAGGGAAATGGACGAATTGCAGACCAAACTAATGAAAATTGCTGATCAGGAAAGCTTCTTTGTTAAAAAGCATGCAAGAACATCGTGGCGTTTTTGTATCAGGAAATTGTGAGGGCAACGAGATGATAAGCAGCCTCAGTATGGTTGAAATGATAGAAAATTTCAATTAAATTATTCGTAATGGTAAGCCATAGAAGAAAAATCAACTGTATATGGTCTTCAAGTTGCTTGCTGTCTTCCATCTTTTCCTTGTACATACTCTTGTTGTGTTCCTGTCGTGTGGATTGCCATGCTAGAGATACTTTGAAGTAGGGCGACTGGATTATTGACGATGGAGAAACAACCCTCGTCTCCAGTGGAGGAATTTTTGAACTGGGATTCTTTACCTCTAGCCACAAAAGGATCGTTGGGATATGGTACAAACAGGATCAACAAACAGTTGTATGGGTTGCCAACCGAGACAGCCCAGTAGTTAACGGTTCCACTGGAGCTTTTGGAATTGCAGAAGATGGCAACCTTAAAGTATGGGATAATACTACTGGACACCTTTATTGGAATATAAGTGTTGAGATTTCTTCGTCTGCAAATCGAACTGTGAAGCTCATGGATTCTGGAAACCTGGTCTTAAGCAATGATGATGATGATCAGTTGGCGTTGAGTCTGTGGGAGAGCTTCCGAAATCCAACTGATACATTTCTTCCAGGTATGGATATGAATAAAAGCCTGACGTTGACTTCATGGACAAGTGATGTTGACCCGGGAAATGGGGAGTTCGCGTTTAAGCAATACAAAGACGAATCAGGTGGCCACTACATAATCTCAAAAAGGCCAGGACTACTCGATTATTGGAGAAGTTGGATGACAGGCGACTTCTTGAGCTTTGATGAAATGCACGAGCATTCTGAAGTAGCCAACTTGTTATCAAATTTTAGCAACTGGCCATGCGCGACGCACCGCAGGTGTTTGCCTGAGGCTGATAGTTACAAAAGGTTAGTAATGAAGCATACGGGAGAATTACAGTATTTGAAGCGGGATGTGGACAGCGTAAATTGGTTTTTGGAATGGTGGGTGCCGAACGACAAATGTAGCATTTACAATGCTTGTGTGGGAAATTCGGCAGCTGCAATGTTAACAATAGTGTGCTATGCAAATGTTTGCCTGGGTTCCAGCCTACTAACCCGGGGAAATGGAATTCTGGAGATTTTTTGGATGGGTGCACCAAAAATACGACATCATCTGACAACAGCCACATGTTCTTGAACTTAAAGATGATGAAAGTGAACAAACCAGACTCTCGTATCTATGATGCAAACAATGAAACAGAATGTAGAAAGCAGTGCCTTAACTCCAGCCTGTGCCAGGCTTATTCATTTCAGCCATTGACCGACGTCTGCTGGATTTGGACTGAGAATCTAAGTAATCTTCAAGAGGAGTACACAAACGGTGGTCGTAACCTCTCTGTCCGCGTGGTAAAATCTGTTATAGGTACTCTTTTTACACCTTGAAATATGCTAGGATTAATTCAGTAGCTAAATTAAAAAATCATCATCGAAGTTAAAAAGGGAAATGAGTAAACACCTCTGCTGATATGGAATTTTAAAATCATATCACTAATCTTTCTTTTTATGCTTGACGATGACATTAAATAGTTCTATTTAATTTTGTTCGACAAATTGAAAAAAATTGCATTGTCTATACATGATCACTTGTCACCCGTGGGCTGCCAGGGTATTTTATAGAAGTACTTGACATGTCAAGTAGCTTGTTATAATTACTATTCCAAATTTTATACCTTTGCAGAATCAACTGTTAGGAATTGTGAGCCTTGTGGCACAAACTTGATCCCCTATCCGCTGAGCACTGGACCAAATTGCGGAGAACGCATGTACTTCAGTTTTGATTGCAACAATTCCACAGGCCAGGTTAAATTCAAGGCTCCCAGTGGCACCTATCGAGTAGCCAGTATCGATCCAAGTACACGAACATTTGTCATCCAAGTCAAATATGTAGGATATGATAGAAATTCAGGAGCAACTCAGCTTCTCAATGACTCATTGCCGTTTATTGAGAGCACGTGGCTTTTCACTAATTCTAGCAACAGTTCTGGCATTGAATTAGCTGAAGTAAAGATTAGTTGGGAGACCCCGCACGAGCCAAGCTGTGATTCTTCCAGAGACTGCAAGGAATGGCCAAATTCAACTTGCAATGTAACAAGAGATGGAAAGAGGTGTCTTTGCACAGGAAACTTCCAATGGGATGGCTCAAATTTAAACTGCACTAAAGGTTAGGATTCTATTCCATGTGCCTCTGGCAGATTAAGATTGCTATATTAGTGAATGAGGATGTAAGGGATATAATAGTATAAGGGATATAATTGTAATAATAAGACTTTAGACTTGTGTTAGTTAAATAGTTGAGCTTTTGTTAGTTAGTTAGGATATGTAGGTTGAGAGTATAAAAAGCCCAATGTATGGGAAAGAAAGGTTATCGAAAGTGTTGAAGTGTTTTCTTAGAATTGTAGTTCTTGGAGCCTTTGGGTTGAGCTCGAATCACCCATTCTTGGAGCCCGACTAAGCTCGAATTAGTCAACCTTTTATCAATTTCAATATTCAGTTTATCCATTCCATTCTTTCATTCTACAAATCCATTAATATCCATTCCAATTTCATATCCATTTCCATCTAAATCATAGAAAATATCCTATAAATAAGAAAGTTCATTACAAGTGGTATTAGAGCCGTTCGATCCAACAATGGCAACAATTAGGAGAAATATGCAATTCCAAGAAGGTAGTTATGATAGGATGCACATTCTTGAGAAGGGCAGAATTCAAAACCAGTATTCTGAAGAAAAGAGAAGAACTGAGAGGTTAGATGAAGAAAAAGATCTGCACCGGATAGAACAACAACATTATAATGAAGAACGAAGGAGGGCCAGAAGGTATGAAAAGGAACATCATTATAATGAAGAAAGAAGGGGAGGCAGAAGGTATGAAGAGGATCCTCACTGGCGGGTGCAACAACATTGTTATGATGAAAGAAGGAAAGAAGTACCAGTAGGAAGAGAAAGCAGGAATTTTCAAGAAAGAATCTTTCAAGAAAATGAAGTCTTTGAGAATAACAGAAGCAGACCCGGTTACTTTGAAGACCGAAGAAGGCATGCAAGACAAAATGAAGATGAGGATCAGTACTGGTATGGCATGCAGAATCATCAAGATATGAGGAGGTTTGGCAGGGATTATGATGAGAATCAGTACTGGTATGGCCAGCTGAATCATCAAGAAAGGAGGAGGTTTAGCAGGGATTATGAAGAAGTGCAGAGGCAGGATCATCAAATGGATCTTCACAGGTTTGATGGTCAGAATCTTTCGGCTTGGATGTTCAAGATTCACCAATGTTTCAACTATTATGGTACTCCAGACGATTATCACAGATATATGTTCGCCTCGTATCATATGGAAGGTAAAGCTCTAGCTTGGTTGGTAGAAATGGAACGGAAGGGAGTCTTTACAGTTGATACCGAGTGGAATAATTTTGTAAGACTAATAAACAGTAGATTTGGGCATCATTGTGAAGCAGAACAAAAGTTGAAGAATTATCTGAATCAACGGGAGAGTTTGACTGAATCCATTAAAAAATTGTTAGAAAGAAGTGAAAAGGGCAGGAAAGGTGAACAAGCTGCAAAAGAATATGAAGATGAAATTCCAGAGGGAAGAGAAATGGATTTTCAAGAACCGGAAGAACAAAAATTAGTGGAACAAAAAGAAATCAAGGATTTTCAAGAACCTGAAATTTTGCAAAAGGGCAGAATCATATTATCTGAAGAAAGAAGGACAATTGAAAAGTTAGAAGTTTGTGGTGAGGGAATTCAAGAAGAAAAAAATGGGCAAATCAAGAACGATGAATTTCTTGACCCATATCCAAAAATCGAAACCATGGAGTTGAAGAAGGTACATCCGGTTTTTAAGCAGGATGATGAAGCTTTAAATTTTTCCACCGAGATCGAAGCTGCGATCTTCAAGAAGAAGCCATTGATCTTAGAGATTGCAGTTATCCTTGTGAACCACCAACCATTTGACGAAATTCCTCAACCAAGCCAAGAGAAGTTGAGCAAATCAGAACCTATCTTCGTGAATAAATTGGAGATTAGGAGGGATATGTTTTATGAATATGATTGGTGGGTTTTTAAGACAAGGTGGAAGATAGAGAAATTACAGGAGGTAGAGGTTCAATTTTTGAGCTCCTTCGTGTTTCAATACTTGATTGAAGATTGTTTGATTTTTATGTGGAAAACTAGATGGCGTTGGAAAAATGACCTAGTTTATGGGTTGAGTGGAAATGGGTCGGGTTCGGAAGAGAAGGATTCGATGGGTTTTTGGTGTGAGTTCGGAAGAATTTTGTGGTTTTTAAGCATCGATGGTGTTGGAAATTTTCATTGTGGCCATTCGATCCTACCATTGAAGAAGGAACAAAGAGACCTTGCAAGAGGAGAGTTGTGTTTGATAAGTGCGACAGTGATGTGAAGGTCCAACGATGCATGTCTATTTAGAATTGAAAAGTTAGCGCTTTGTAAAGCATGAGTAGAAGAGCCATTGAAAAGTCATTACTTTGCTAGTGGGTAGGAGACAGTGGCAAGAGGAGAGTTGGTTTGAATGAGTCTTACCTTGAGCAAAGAAAAGTTTCAGGAAGCAAGAGGGACATTGGGCAGGGCGTGATATTTGAGGGAGGAGTCGTTGCACAGCAGATTTGAATCGGCTAGCCTTGAGCAGTGTCTGTGTCACAAGTATTGGGCAATGAGGAGACGTGCTCGAGTAGACGGAAGCAGAACTGCAGAAGTAAAAGTAGATACCTGGCAGGAAGTTGGGATACAGCTAGGCAAAACACACTGTTTTGTATTTTGGAAGTGTAATTGTGCACTTCAATTTTTCTTTCTTTCATGGAGTTACCGTAAGTGAAGGTAACAAATTGCTGAAGTCGTGACAGTAATTCTCCTTTTTACCCCACCTTGTGGGCAAGGTGCTTTGAAGGAGTGAGTAATGTAAGGGATATAATAGTATAAGGGATATAATTGTAATAATAAGACTTTAGACTTGTGTTAGTTAAATAGTTGAGCTTTTGTTAGTTAGTTAGGATATGTAGGTTGAGAGTATAAAAAGCCCAATGTATGGGAAAGAAAGGTTATCGAAAGTGTTGAAGTGTTTTCTTAGAATTGTAGTTCTTGGAGCCTTTGGGTTGAGCTCGAATCACCCATTCTTGGAGCCCGACTAAGCTCGAATTAGTCAACCTTTTATCAATTTCAATATTCAGTTTATCCATTCCATTCTTTCATTCTACAAATCCATTAATATCCATTCCAATTTCATATCCATTTCCATCTAAATCATAGAAAATATCCTATAAATAAGAAAGTTCATTACAGAGGATCCTGTGCTACTGATTTTTTTTTTTTTTTTTTTTTTTTAAATTAGTTGTGATAATTAAACCCCAGACCACTTTCTCCATTGCATTTCATCAGTATTAAGAAAAATTTACCCTGTTCAACTGAGGATTTGTGCAGCTTTCTAAAAGTTTTATTTTCCTTTATGTATATATAATCACTTCTAATTGGAAGGTTTTTGGTAGAACTTTCAAATCTTCTTTAGCTTATTGCGAGGTATAGGTTTTTGGTATGATGCTTACCTTGTACTAACAATAGACATTATAATTGTGATAATGAATCTAAACAGTATATTTGAGGAATTAGGCTTATGATCACTTTGATTTTTCCATCAGAGCTTGTAGAAGGTGATTATCCTCAGCCTTCAGAAGAGCATTCAAAAGGAAAGATGTCGTTGACTCTGATTGTTATGATACCTCTAATAGTAGTGTTTCTCCTTGCAAGTGCAATTTTTTGTATATATATGTGGAGACGAAAGATGGCCAAGAGACAAGGTAACTGCTTTACGAAATGCACTCTAAAGTGCACAATCTATAGCATTTCCATTTGACTCAAAATAAAGCCATTTATTAACTCTTTCATGTAATTAATTATCATGTTAGTGTAACTAATATATCTAGTTGTCTTCTAAACTCAGAAAACAGAAGAAGTGATGAAAGAAATCGAGTGCTTCGCACATTAGACAGTGAAAAACATCTCAAAGACTTGATGGGTTCGGGTGAGTTTAGAGAAGAAGATGAAAAAGGCATAGATGTACCCCTTTTTGATTTGGAAAGCATTCTAGCAGCTACAAATAACTTCTCAGATGCAAATAAGCTTGGAGAGGGGGGCTATGGACCTGTTTACAAGGTGATTTCAACAACATTAATTGATGTTAGTGTTCATGTAAACTAGTCTATGGTAAGGGGTAACAATGTGAGTAAGGTGTTTCAGGGCACATTTCCAGGAGGACAAGAAATTGCGGTAAAGAGGCTCTCAAGTGTCTCAAGACAAGGTTTACATGAATTTAAAAATGAGGTGGTGTTGATTGGAAAACTTCAACATAGAAATCTTGTTCGACTTCGGGGATATTGTGCAAAAGGATATGAAAAGATTTTACTCTATGAGTACATGCTTAACAAAAGCTTAGACTCATTTATATTTGGTTGGCTTCTAAACTGAATTCCTAATCTCTTGTAGTGCTTGATAGACTATATATCTTGTTTACTGTGGCTAAAATTATTCTCTTCAATGACAAATGGAAACCTTGCAAGATCAAAAGCTAAGCATGTGCTTGGACTGGGATATGCGCTTCAAAATAATTTTGGGAATAGCTTGTGGGCTTGTTTATCTTCATCATGACTCTAGATTGAGGATCATCCATAGAGATCTAAAAACTAGCAACATTCTATTAGATGAGGAGATGAACCCCAAAATATCTAACTTTGGCTTGGCAAGGATGATTAAAGGCAAAGAAACTGGGGCAAACACAACAAGACTAGCTGAAACTTAGTAAGTTTATTATAGACACTAAATAACGTAATTGTGAAAGCTTATTCAATCCTAACTCTATTTAGACAAAAAAAAATGTACACATGCCTAACTTATCCACTAATATACATCATTATGCAGTGGCTATATGTCTCCGGAGTACGCATTAAAAGGACTCTTCTTAGTTAAATCCGATGTTTTTAGCTTTGGTGTAGTTCTACTTGAGATTATAAGTGGAAAAAAGAATTATGAGTCAAATCTAGCCATAAGCCTTATAGGTTATGTAAGTGTGTTTACTTTTTTGTATTCATTAATTTCTTTGGTCATTTTATAATTCATTACAATTCTGATTTTAAGATTGTCTCAGGCATGGAGATTGTGGGTAGAAAACAAGGTGCTGGATTTAATGGACCAGACTCTACGTGAAGTTTGCAATGCATATCAGTTCGAGAAGTGCGTAAACATTGGACTCATATGCGTACAAGGAGATCCAAATGACCGCCCCACCATGTCAACTATTGTTACCATGCTTGACAGTGAAACTGCAACAATTCCAACTCCAAAACGGCCATCTTTTTTTTCAGGCACAGGGCTTTCCAGCACAACTAGTTCTTTATTAGACCAGATATATCTTTATCTCCGGATAAAGATAAATCTAACAATAAGTAGTTCTATTATGTTTCTACTACTACAAGTTGTATAGTTCTCTTATGTCTCTACTACTATAAGTGATATAGTTTAGGTCTCTTATCTAAAGATTGTACAGTCCTATTAAAGGACTTCTCTATGGTTTCAGAATATGTTTGTACAGTCCTATCCAAGGACTAACTCTCTTCTTATAAATATAGTCTATGACCTACGGTTGAAGTAGGCAGAATTATCCAATAAATCTCCAAATTCTACATGGTATCAGAGCCATCTCAAGACTAACGTCCATGGCAATTTCATCTGAAACCGAATCCTCCACCCAAACCTCATCCCCTCGCTCGTCCCATACCCCTTCCGCAGCCCCCATCCCTCTTCAGAATATTCATCTCCACTCTCTCAGTTGAAGCTCTACCCCATGTCATCGGTCTAACCACTTCTCGGGAGGTATGGCTAACTTTAGAATCTCTTTTCTCTGCTCAATCTCAGTCCCAGATAATGCAACTCAAGCAACAATTGGCTACCTTAAAGAAAGGTGCTCTTACAATCTCCGCTTATTATCAAAAAGCGCAGGGATTCTCACATCTCTTGGCTGCAGTTGGCAAGCCCATTGAAGCTTCGGAACTTGTCTCCGCTATACTTGCTGGTCTTGGTCCAGAATTTGATTCTCTTGTCACCTCTGTGACCACACGACAAGATTCCATCTCCCTCAATGAACTCTATGGGTTTATGCTCTCTTATGAGATGCGCTTGGAGCAACACAAATCAGCCATTGATTTGAACATCTCCACTGCCAACACTGCTCAACGCCAGAACCAGTCCTATTCTCGAAACAACCGTGGTTCCAACCCTGGCCCGCGCACCAACAATTATTCTCGCGGTAGAGGCCGTGGCCGTGGCAGAGGACCACCTCAGCAATTCTCTTCCTCCGGGAGCTCCCCCTCTCAGCGACCAACTTGTCAAGTATGCCACAAACAAGGCCACACCGCAGCCACATGCTGGTTCAGGTATGAACCAAGCAACCAGCATGACTCCTCCTCGATGCATGTCAACATGGCCTCAGCAACTCCTGCTCCTGACTCCTCCTGGTATCCAGACACTGGCTCCAATGTTCACCTCACCAATGACCTGTCGAATCTCAACTTGAATGCTGCTGAATACACTGGACCTGACACGATTCAAGTCGGAAACGGCCAAGGTTTGAAAATCTTACATTCTGGTCGTGGTCTATTGCCTACACCCTCACATAATTTTCATTTATATTCACTCTTCCATGTTCCTCAAATCCAAAAGAATCTCATATCTGTAAACCAGTTTGCTCGTGACAATCACGTTTTTATTGAATTTCATCCTAATTTTTTCTGTGTTAAGGACCTTCACACCCGCCAGCTGCTCCTCCAAGGCCCGAGTAGATCCGGCCTCTATCCATGGCCTTCATCTCATGCTCCTTCGTCCAAGAACTTTGCTGCCTATTTCGGTGAAAAAGTCCCTTTGGACCAATGGCATCTCCGGATGGGTCATCCAGCTTCTCCAGTTATCACTCAAATCATCAAGTCCAATAAACTGCCCGTGACTTCCTCCAAGTTATCTTCTGTTTGTTCATCCTGTCAGCAGGGCAAGAGTCATCGTCTTCACTTTAGTTATAGTCCTTCTATTTCTAGTCATCCTTTGCACTTACTTTTCATTGATGTATGGGGCCCTGCTCCTATCACCTCTGTAAACAATAATCGTTTCTATCTAAGTATTGTGGATGATTTTAGTAAATATACTTGGTTCTATCCTCTCAAATTAAAATCTGATGTTTGTGCTATTTTTCTCCGCTTTAAGCAACTTGTTGAAACATATTTTGGTACCAAAATTATCTCCGTTCAAAGTGACAATGGAGGTGAATTTCGTCCTCTTCAAACCTCTCTAACTAACATGGGAGTGTCCTATCGTCTCAGTTGTCCACATACACATCATCAAATGGGGTCTGTTGAAAGAAAACATCGCCATATTGTCGAAACTGGTCTCTCCCTTCTTGCTACTGCCTCTGTACCTTTCACCTTTTGGGACTCGGCTTTTGAGACTGCAGTCTATCTCATCAATCGACTCCCTTCCAAAGTTACCAAGCACAAATCTCCTTTTGAATCTTTATTCCAAATCTCACCTGATTACAAGTTCCTAAAAATCTTTGGCTGTGAGTGTTGGCCTTTTCTTCGCCCGTATAATTCAACCAAACTTGCCTTCCGGTCTCATTCGTGTGTTTTCATTGGGTATAGCAAAAATCATCTTGGATACAAGTGTCTCCATATCCCATCTGGTAGAGTCTACATTGCTCGGCATGTCATCTTTAATGAGCAAAACTTTCCCTTCTCTACATCCATTCCAAACCAATCTTCCAATCCCTCACTCATTCACCCCAGTATCTCTGTCCCTATTATTCAACCATCAAACACCCGAGTTAATGCCACCAGCAGCTCTTCTCTTGAGCCAAATTCCCCTTGTATTCACTCATCCTTACCCTCCACAACCACAGACACTTCACCTACTACTGCTCTAGTTCCTTTTGATTCTTCTCTTGCTTCCCAACCACTTCCCCAACCAAGAGTGCATGGCATGACTACCCGATCACAGAATCAGATTTTTAAACCTACAAAATTTACAGATGGCCGAATTAAATATCCACCTCCTCAAGCACTCATGGCAGTAACTCAGGAACAGGAAGTTGAGCCAACTTGCTACACTCAAGCCTCCAAGCATGCTGAATGGCGCAAGGCAATGAATGAGGAGTTTGATGCCCTCCTTAAAAATGGTACTTGGTCTCTTGTTTCACCTTCTCCATCTATGAACATTGTTGGGTGCAAATGGGTTTTCAGAATCAAGAAAAAGGCTGATGGTACAATTGAGCGGTATAAGGCTCGTTTAGTAGCTAAAGGGTTCCATCAACAACCCGGAATTGATTTTTCCGAAACTTATAGCCCCGTTATTAAACCTATAACTATTAGAACAGTGCTTTCCATTGCTGTTTCTGCAGGTTGGGCTATTCATCAAGTTGATGTAAGCAATGCTTTCCTTCATGGCAGCCTTCAAGAAACCGTGTATATGGTACAACCGCCCGGGTTCCAACATCCTTCACATCCTACAGCGGTTTGCAAATTACACAAAGCATTGTATGGCTTAAAACAGGCACCACGGGCATGGTTTTCAAGACTAAGTACAAGGCTTCTAGAATTACATTTCACAAGCTCCAAGGCTGACTCATCTCTTTTTGTCTACAATGCTCATGGGATTAAAATTTTTGTCTTGATTTATGTTGATGATATAATCATCACAAGTTCACACAAAGATGCAATCTCTCGACTTATTTCTGATCTAAACTCATCATTTGCTCTCAAAGATCTTGGACCTCTACATTTCTTTTTAGGTGTTGAAGCTACTTGGTCATCGGATGGACTTCATCTCTCTCAACAAAGATACATCCTTGATATTCTAAAGAAGACCAACATGCATCTTGCAAAACCAATTGCCACTCCAATGTCCTCCTCTACAATTCTAAGCAAGTTTGAAGGTTCTACAATTACAGATCCTACTCTCTATCGCAGTACTATTGGATCACTTCAATACTTGTCTCTCACTCGACCGGACATTGCCTTTGCTGTCAATAAGGTATCTCAGTTTATGCAAGATCCTAGAGACCCTCATTGGTCTGCTGTCAAGCGAATCTTGCGCTACTTAAAGGCTACGGTTGACTACACACTTTGCATCCACAAACTCTCCTCGCATCAGCTTGTTGCATTCTCGGATGCTGATTGGGCTGGTTGCCCAGATGACAGGAAATCAACATCTGGATATTGTGTGTTTCTCGGTAAAAACTTGATTTCATGGAGTTCCAAGAAGCAGCCCACTGTGTCACGTTCAAGCACGGAGTCCGAGTATAAAGCCCTTGCAAATGCCTCTGCTGAATTGATTTGGATCCAGTCTCTTCTCCGAGAACTTCGTGTTTCTCTTCCCCGAGCACCACTCTTATATTGTGATAACATTGGTGCAACTTATCTCACTTCCAATCCAATCTATCATGCGCGTACAAAGCACATTGAGATAGACTATCATTTTGTTCGAGATCAAGTTGCAGACAAGCATCTAGAGGTCAAGTTTATCTCTGGCAAAGATCAGCTTGCCGATGTCCTGACAAAGGCTCTTCCCTCCAGCCGGTTTCTTCAGCTTAGTTTCAACCTCAACGTCAGACTTTCTACGTCGAGTTTGAGGGGGCGTATTAGACCAGATATATCTTTATCTCCGGATAAAGATAAATCTAACAATAAGTAGTTCTATTATGTTTCTACTACTACAAGTTGTATAGTTCTCTTATGTCTCTACTACTATAAGTGATATAGTTTAGGTCTCTTATCTAAAGATTGTACAGTCCTATTAAAGGACTTCTCTATGGTTTCAGAATATGTTTGTACAGTCCTATCCAAGGACTAACTCTCTTCTTATAAATATAGTCTATGACCTACGGTTGAAGTAGGCAGAATTATCCAATAAATCTCCAAATTCTACATTCTTCTACAAGACCGGACACACATACGGAATCATCCCGTAGTTTAGGAGGAACATGATAATCCTTAATACCAATGCAAGTTTCTGTCCTTTACTAGACTTGAAAAGGTTTTAGTGGACAAAATATTGGATTATATAAATAAGAAGGTTGTATTTGCCGTTCACCCAAATGAATCTTTTCTCCCAATAAATATTGCTTTACTTGGAACTTCTCTATGGTAACTGTATTTGGTAATGACTGTAGTTTTGTGTGCTATTTTGTTCCAGTCATTGTGAAGTAACCTATATGTAAGATTTGAATATCTATTCCTTTACTTGAAACTTCTCAACAGTAATTGTATTTTGTGATGATTGTAATTTCTTTTTCTTTTTTTGCTCTTCTTGTTTTTCCAGTTCAAGTTTGAATATAATCTCTTCTGATTCAAGTGCAAGGGGCGGAGGATTTGTGCAGTGTTATTCACATGCAAGAATCAAGTCAAGTGAAGTTGAGCGAAGTTTGCTGCCTAGGCTTTTGACAAAATCAACTTCCTCAATCCTCTTAAAGCCTATATTTACACTTCCACCCTCTATTATTCTGATCTAACGTTACAATGCCAATCAATAGTTGCCTGTTTTATTCCTTTCACTTGAGTCTCATGTTTAGTTGGCAAAACCAGGCCAAGACTGTATTCTTTTATTAGACACTCCACATAAGGAATGCCGGGCAACCATTTTCAAGTATCTTCACATAACTATCAAGTTAACGATTACCTTAGCACTCTCCCTTAGAGAAATTTTACCATTTACCCTAGCAAACTTAAGCGTCAAAGATTTCCTTAGCCAACATCCCCTCCTCCAAGTCTCCAATTATCTTACTCCTTGTAGGCATCCACTGTCAGAATTTGACCGCGTGATCAATTGCATCATCAATTGATGCCATCTTTGTGAATATTTGACTACTTTTTGAGGCAAAAGATCGTATGGTGCAAACTAGATCAATGGGTGCTAGGAGAAACACCGTGGACACTACGGTCTAAGGACCTCACGAAAACCCGCCTCATGACCCCTAGGACCAACATATCTCCATGCTAGACCTCCACCAGCAATGTCTCAACTGGAACATGAACCTATTCCCGCAACAAAAGCAAATGTTAATGCAACACTCTTGCAGGGACCAAAGACCCTCCCATCGCGATGAACTGGAGCCACCTATAGGAGGGAAGAAGATGAATTTCCTAAAGCAAAAAGCCAGATGGGGGGCTAGACCGTGAAAACCAACGTGAGTCCCTATTTTTGAAAGGAAAGCACATGGAGGAGTTAGAAGCATCTAGCCACGTAGAGGAGCAGCTGAAGGAGATGCGGGCCAAACTGGACGGCATGATGGAGGCTCTCAATGAAAAAAAATAATAATAATGATGGTTGTGGACGAGCTTTTCCATTGGTCAAACTTCAAGTTCACCCCTCAGATAATGGAACTTCCCCTTCCCGGAAGTTCAAGATGTCCCAATTGGAAATGTTTGATGGTACCCAAGACCCCTTGGACCAGCTGAAACTTACAAGGCCCTCATGCACTAGCAACTTGTCCCTAATGAGATCATATACAGGTCCTTCCCAACCATGTGAAAGAGATCAGGTTGGAGGCTGTTCAAAAGGCTGAAATGAGGGCCGATAATCTCCTTCACCGAGCTAAGCCGACAATTCGTGTGGCACTTCCTTGGGGAACAGAGACAATTGATGCCGGCAACATACCTCCTGAATATCTAGCGAAATACTGACGAATCCCTTCGAGACTACGTGTGTCAGTTCAATCGGGAAATGTTGTTGGTAGACGAGATAGATGAGAAGGTGGTCTTGACAACCCCCACGGGAGGTATGCGGTCATCAAAATTCGTTATCTCCTTATTAAAGCACAACACACTCCTAACTCTTCTCTAACACATAAGAGTTCTAGTGAGTGTATTTTGAAGACTTCCGGTAGTTCACAACTCCTAGTAACAACCGGTTCCTAAAGATAAGAGTCCTACTTGTATTGAGTGAAAGAGTTTTACTTGTATTTAATTTAAGTCTAGATTATTGATTACAGTTTTGTATTAGATAAGACTTATCTCTAAGAGATAGTATTAGATCAGGAAGCTAGAAGTTAGAAGTTATCTTGTATTTTGTACAAACTCTATATAATGGAATAAACACTCACAAGTTGAGTAAGCTTTGAAAACCAAATATTTTGTATTTTTATATGATATCCCTCTATAGACTAGCGTCTTTTTTACCATTATCATGTCCGATTCTGCAACCACTTCGGGCGAAACAACTCCCTCCCTTACTCCATCGTCGCCCAATATTGTGTTCTCTATCCCAAACATGAATCATACCCTGCAAATCAAACTCTCCAATGCAAATTTTCCAAGCTGGAGAACTCAGATCATGGCTTTTGTTAAAGTTCAAGACTCTTATGGTTTCTTGGATGGTACTCCTACACTTCCAACCCAGACAATTCTGAATCCAAGCACCACTCCATATGCTCCCACCACCATAGCAAATCCAGAATTTTTAGCTTGGTGCCAACGTGATCAGATGCTACTTAGCGTGCTCATCTCCACGCTTACCGAACCGCTTGTTGTTCATGCTGTTGGTTGTGCTACCGCTCACCAACTTTGGAGTACCTTAGTGTCCATGTTTGATTCTCAAGCCCGTTCTCGGGTCCTATAGATTCATTATCAACTTGCTACCTCCAAGAAGGGTAGCGCATCAATCACGGAATTCTTTCAAACGTTCAAGGCTCTATGTGACAACCTTGTAGCTGCCGGCCAACACCTCAACAACTTTGAACGAACCTCCTATTTCCTAGCAAGTCTCGGATCTGATTACGATCCGTTTGTTACCTCCATCACTACTCGGTTGGATCCTATGTCTCTCGATGAAATCTACGGCCACCTTCTGGCGCATGAGATGCGAATCGAACATCATCTCGCTCCTTCTAATACTGTCGTGCCCACTGCAAATTTTTCATCACAAGGTTCCCCATCACGTGGTCAAGGCTATCGCGGTCGTGGTCGCACCAACAACTACTGTGGTCGACGATTTTTCTCTTCTGGCCGTGGCAAAGGAACCTCCTTTCATCCTGACTCAGGACAATCTTCAAGACCCATCTGCCAGCTCTATGGCAAAATCGGGCACACTGCCCCCAGATGCTATCAGCGTCCCGACCTTACATTTGTTAGACCACCTTCTGCCCAGTACCAATCTGCTCAAGCATGTTACTCTTCACCTACTCTTCCTCCAGAAGAGAACCGGTACCCAAATACTAGTAAAACACACCACCTTACCAACAACTTGCAGAATCTAAACATATCCTTTGAAGAGTACTCTAAGCAAGATCAGATCCACATAGGTAATGGTACAAGTCCGTCTATCTCTTACTCCGGTTCTGCATCTCTTTCTTTCTCTCGTCGAAAATTTCTACTCAAACAACTACTCCATGTTCCTAATATATGCAAGAATCTCATTTATGTTCGTCAATTTGCACTTGACAATGATGTTTTCTTTGAGTTTCATTCTTCTTTTTTAACTATTAAGGATGGCCTTTATCACCTCGTCCCTCCGCAAGTGCATTAATCTCAATCACAAGCACTCGTTGGTGAGAGAACTTCTCCACATAGTTGGCACCACCGTTTGGCACATCCAGCTCTTCGAACGGTCAACTTTGTTCTATCCAAATTTCAGCTTCCCATTTTATCCAATAAGGCAACGGTACCCTGCACTGTTTGTCCACAAGCAAAAGGTCTCCAATTGCCCTTTTCAGTTTCTCAAACTTCTATTTGTAATCCTTTAGACTTAATTTATTCAGATGTCTAGGGTCCTTCCCCATCTATTTCAATCAATGGAAATCGATTTTATGTCTCTTTTGTGGATGCTTTCAATCGGTTTACTTGGGTCTACCCTATTCAGGCCAAATCTGATGTCATGCAAGTGTTTATCAAATTTCAATCAATGGTTGAACGTCTTCTTAATGAGAAAATAAAATCTGTCCAAATTGATTGGGGTGGCGAATATCGCAACCTCCACAAATATTTCCAATCCATTGGCATTCTCCATCTTGTTTCTTGTCCTCACACTCATCGACAACAAGGGTGTGTGGAAAGGAAACATCGACACCTCATTGATACAACCTTGGCTCTCCTTGCAACAAGCTCACTTCCAAAGAAATTCTGGGATGATGCTTATTTAACTTCTTGCTATCTCATAAATCGACTGTCAACTCCCCTACTCAAAAACCTTTCTCCTTTTGAGAAACTTTTCTCTCAAGTTCCGGATTATAAGTTTCTTAAGGTTTTTGGCTGTCAGTGTTTTCCTAATCTTCGTACGTATAACTCTCACAAATTCTCACTTAGATCCGAACCATGTGTCTTCTTAGGATACAGCACAAGTCATAAGGGCTATAAATGCTACCACCCTGAAACTAGCCGCATTCTTCCCCTACTCATGCCAGTATCTCTAGTCCTTCTATTCCTTCTATTTCATCTATCGCAGAACCGGATGTGTCACATATGCAGCAACCTCTCTGTTTACATCCTATGCGGACCCGATCTCAAAATAATGTCAGGACCATTTGAAAGCTCACTGACGGGACAGTGCGCTACCCTCTACCTCGGGCCTTAATTTCTGAAGATGCTCTTACAGAACCTACATGTTTCACCAATGCTGTCAAGGTTAGTGAATGGCGCACTGCCATGCAAACTGAATTTAATGCTTTGCTCAAAATCAACACTTGGACACTTGTTCCTTCATCGGTTGCGAAAAATGTGGTTGGCTGGAAATGGATTTTTAAACTTAAAAGGATGGTGGATGAGTCTATCGAGCGTCATAAGGCACGACTGGTTGCAAAAGGCTTTCACCAACATGCGGGCATTGACTATGGTGAGACATTCAGCCCTGTTGTCAAGCCGACCACCATACGTACTGTGTTATCACATGCCTATTCTTCTGGGTGGTCTATGAAACAAATCGACATACAAAATGCATTCATGCATGGTCTCTTGTCCGATGATGTCTATATGGAACAACATCCAGGGTTTATTCATCCTTCGTATCCTCATCACATGCAAACTGAAAAAGGCTCTTTATGGCTTGAAGCAGGCACCAAGAGCATGGTTCGCTCGCCTTACTGGGAAACTGGTTGATCTTAGTTTTATTGGCTCAAAAGCAGATTCATCTCTATTTATCTATCATACCACAGCAATCATAATGTATTTACTTATTTATGTTGATGATATTGTTATTGTTTCCTCTGTTCCCACTGCCATTGATGAACTCTTACAGCTATTAAGCACTAATTTTGCTGTCAAAGACCTTGAAAAGTTACACTACTTCCTTGGTATTGAAGTTATACCCGTGAAGGATGGGCTTTTACTTTCCCAACAATGCTATATTCGGGACTTACTCTCCAAAACGAATATGACAGAAGCAAAATCAGTCTCATCTCCCATGTTTCAGCCTTATCCACATTTATAGGTGATCCTATGGAAGAGCCTTCTTTATATAGAAGCACGGTGGGTTCACTTCAGTACTTATCTCTTACACACCCGGATTTGACGTTTGTGGTTAATCGTGTGTGCCAATTTATGCATCGTCCTACCAAACTTCATTGGCAAGCCGTCAAACGGATCCTTAGATACCTCAAACATACCATCACTCATGGTTTATTGTTACAAAAGACGTCAACAGTTTCTCTTGAAGCATACTCGGATGCCAACTGGCAGGATGCTCAAATGATCGATGTTCAACCGATGCTTATTGTGTTTTCCTTGGTTCCAACTTGATTTCTTGGAGTTCTCGTAAGCAACCTATTGTTTCAAGGTCTTCTACAGAATCTGAATACAAATCAGTTGCTAACACGGCTGCTGAGGTGATCTAGATCCGCTCTCTCCTCAAAGAACTTGGTCTTACACTTTCTAGTCCACCGAGGATATGGTGTGACAACATTGGTGCAACTTATTTGTCAATCAATCAAATTTTTCATGCTCACACCAAACATGTAGCTATTGACTTCCATTTTGTTCAAGACTTGGTTGCTTCCAAAGACCTAGAGATTCTATTTGTTCCAAGTGCCGATCAAATTGCAGATGTTCTCACTAAGCCACTTGTTTCCAAGAGGTTTCATCATCTATCATACAAGCTCAACGTCCGTTCACTCCCGTTGAACTTGAGGGAGGACATTAAAGCACAACACACTCCTAACTCTTCTCTTACGCATAAGAGTTCTAGTGAGTGTATTGAGAAGACTTCCGGTAGTTCACAACTCCTAGTAACAACCGGTTCCTAAAGATAAGAGTCCTACTTGTATTGAGTGAAAGAGTTTTACTAGTATTTAAGTTAGTCTAGATTATTGATTATAGTTTTGTATTAGATAAGACTTATCTCTAAGAGATAGTATTAGATCAGGAAGCTAGAAGTTGTCTTGTATTCTGTACAAACTCTATATAATGGAATAGACACTCACAAGTTTAGTAAGCTTTGAAAGCCAAATATTCTGTGTTTATACACCCTTACCGGGAATCCATCAACTAGCATGGCAGAGTTTATGTCTAAAGGCCAGAAGTTTATGAACGCAGAAGATACCATGAGCACCCAAAAGGGTCAAGACCAAGGAGAGAGCAGCCAGCCTAGCAAAAAGAGGATAGAGTCTGACTCTGCAAGACCCTGAATGCAAATCCAAGAAGGCCAATGAGTGACCCAAATCTCAACAAAGGAGCTCGGGTCCATCTAATGGCTAGTTCGCCCACTTCACTCCACTCAGCACTCTTCTAGAGTAGGTGCTGATGCAAATTAGGGATGACCCAAAGTTTATTATTATCCTCAAAGGTTACTGCCTATGTTTTAATGTCTGCATATCAATTTAAATTCCACATGTCAAAACTCTTGGCCTTATAAATCCTCACCATCTTAAACAATTTAAGTAATAAAATGCTCTACGTGTATCCATTCATCAATGCTTAATAATTCCTTTGTCAATAGAATTATTTACTTATTTCATCATATCTCAAAATATTTATCTAAACCAAAAAGTTTTGGATGCTCTCTGACACATTTAATAAGCAACTTACCACAATTTCTAGGTGTTCAGCCTTACGCAAATTTTCTCCCATAAATCAAATCATCCCAAGAATGAACATTTTCTTGCGGCTATCTATAGCTCGGCTTTATGCTGTAGAGTAAACTAAGCCTTGACGCTTGAAGTGGAGTTGATCGTACCTCATTTGTTTAGTCTGTCTTAATTCCATCAATCACTCAGGCTGAAATTCCTAATATGAATGTTGTCAAATACTGTGGTGAAAATTTTTCGGTTTACAACCTAAGCTCTAAAAGTTTTTAGGGACTTTTTTGGCTAAATCATTACATGGGTATAACAGAAAATCATCTATACATACAAACCCATAAATTTTCCTCAACAATCAGTCAATGCAACAGAGAAAAATAAAGAAAACATGAAAGGGGATTTCGGGTAAGGGTTTAAATCCACGAGAAGAGAAACCTGAGAGAGGGAATTTGGGCTTATACCTTGCGTTGCAATAATGAAAAAATCTTCCTCCAAGCTCTCGGTGGTCTGCTCTCTCTCTCTCTCTCTCTCTCTCTCTCTCTCTTGCGTTTCTCCTACGCTCCCCCTCTAACGGCTCTCTCTGGTTTCCGTCTTTTGAAAGGAGAAGCACTCTGTTTTTGAGCGAAGCAGAGGGTGCTGAATAACAATTCATGCCCCTTGGTGCGCTTGATGACAAGTTAACAGCCACCACCCTTTCAAATAAAAAATAAAAATAAAAAATAAAAAAACAACCGCCACAATCTCTTCTCTTATTTTCACTTTTTTAAAAAATAATAATAATAAAATAAAATTATTAATTCTAAAACATTTGATCTTTTTCACTTTTTATATCACACTAATTATTCTTTATTACTATTTAAATAAAAAAAAATTATCACAAAATAAAACTTCTCAATTTTTCATGTATGAATTCTTTTTTACTTTATATTACATCAATTACTTTTCACTACTACTTATAAAAAAAAAAGCGCCGACAACAATCAGTTAGATAAAAGTAAAAAAAAAATGACAATTTAAAATTACTCATTTAATAAATTAAAGTTAAAATTGTCAATTTTATATAAGATGGAAGTTTTCTATAAATTAAATTGCAAAAGTTATTACGATTCAATATCTAAGTAATATTAAGTGTTTTTTAAACATATAAAATGCATATATTTTTTTAATTAATTTCACTCATTTGATAAGATTTTTAGTTAAATTCTAATGGAAAATTTCAAAATTCTCAAAATAACCCTTCTCTTTTTTTTAAAAAAAAAAAAAAAAAAATTGCAAAGATTTAGGTATTGTTCAAAATTTAACAAAATTTGCAAAAATATTCAATCTAGAATCTTTGGAAAAAATATTATTACATATTTTTATAAAACTTACTGGAATATTTTAAGAATTTTGACAAAATTTAACAGAAAATCCTAATGATATGTGAAATTGAAAAGAAAAAAAATTGACAAATTGATATACACTAAACTAAGAGTTTTTTTAAGTTTAGAGATTAATTACAAAAGTAATGATAATTGAAGAAGGTTTTTTTTTTTTTTTTTTTAAGGGAAGATGTAAACATTTCATTGACAAACCCAAAGGGTAACAGAGTTATAATCAAACTGAGTCAAAAACTAGACTCAGATCATTACAGAGACTAAGACTATTGCAAATGCCCCATTATAGTTACTCCAGCATTCAGATCATACCGACAGTTGCTACAAATAAACATAGTAAACAGAAAGGTGTCTCTGCATTAACATAGAAACCGCTATGCACTATGGAGTCGGTTACAAACAATCTGTGCTAAAAGTAATGACTAGAATAATCTAACACAGAGCAAACTGTCAAATACAAGAAAACACCCAAACAGAAACTGCCGTCAGAAAAGCTGCTGGCGGCGACTGCACGTGAAGCACACACACTATTGCCGAACATCACCCATCAATACCCACAACACCACAGAGCATCGGAAGCCACTATACGCAGAAAAATGGACAAAATGTTGCCATCACGTTCGGCCAAGGTGTGAAAACACCCTGGCGCGTGAGGACAACGCACTGAGTTCCGGTGATCATTTCAGCCGTAAAACGCGGCAGCTAGACCAAAGGGCAGCGGTGAGCAAAGTTTGGGGGATGTGTATCTAACTATAGACGGCTAAAGTATATAGATTTGACCTCAAAGAATGGAGAAAAACTAAAGCTCACCAAATCCATGTCGCCAATGACACGAGCGGCGATTGCTTCCCCTTTGGAGCCTCTCTGTAGTGCTTTCTTATCAACAAACAAAGAATAAACTAAAAAACACAAACCTCCATAGTTCAAAAGGACTAGGAGGACCAAAACCACCACCAAATCTTTTTGGGGGAGACGAAAATGTTGAGAAAGACATAATATCCGGCCATTCATTGACAAATATTGTATTAGTTGTATTTTATTTAGTTGCCTTTTGTATTTTGATTTCCTAGAATAGATCAGCGTGATAGTAGGAAATATCCTGTATAAAGCTATGTCTCCTAATTCAATAGAAAGTAATTCAAGGCAATATTCTTTTCCATCTTTACATGGTATCAGAGCAGGGAACGATACCCTAGCTCTCTGTTTTTTTCTTTGCCTTTGTTTGCCGTTTCCATCATCACCATGGCAAACGAGCAGTCTTCTAATGGAGGTGAAGTTGCTGCTAATCCTTTTTTCTTTCATCATTCTGATCATCCAGGAATGGTGCTTGTTTCCAAACCCCTTGATGGGGAAAATTATTCGACATGGTGTAGAGCCATGACGATTTCTTTGAATGCCAAATCCAAGTTAGGTTTCATAGATGGAACTACCACAATGCCGTCTGCCACAGCCAAACCAGACGATTATGCTGCGTGGAAAAAGTGCAACGATATGATTCTCTCCTGGATTCTTAATTCACTCACACAGGATCTTGCAGACAGTGTGATTTTTTCAACCACCGCCCAGGAGGTATGGGAAGACCTTCGGGATCGTTTTTCTCAAAGCAATGCTCCTCGCATTTTCCAGATTGAGAGGGACATTGCTTGCCTTGCTCAAGATCAATTGACTGTTGCAGCTTACTACACAAGATTGAAGAAATTATGGGATGAATTGGGATCCTATAATGATACCGTTTGCTCCTGTGGGCAGACCACAAGAGACGTAGGTTGATGCAATGTCCAGGAGGGTCCAGTTATTCAGGACGTGCCTTCGGTGTCAAATGGACTCTCTGATTTGCAACTCCAACAAATCCTATCTATCATACAGGGTAAAGGGACACCACAATCTGCCAATCCTAAGGCTAATGTTGCTGCTGCTTCTTCAGGTTTGTTACAGGCACTGTTGCACCTCCATCAATTAATTATTGATAGTGGTGCAACAGACCACATTACCTCATCTCCAAAATTGCTTGTCAACCAACGTAAGAACACCCTTTTACCACCAGTTACTATGCCAAGTGGAGAGCAGGCTCCAATTACATCTATTGGGAATTTACCTTTGAATTTCATTGTTACCTTAAAAAATGTGCTTGGTGTGCCAACTTTTAAGGTGGACTTAATGTCTGTGAGTAGAATTACGAAAGATCTCAATTGTTCAGTAACCTTCTTCCCTTATTGGTGTATTTT
>JAJPGS010002254.1:0-55000 GCA_028654335.1 Alnus rubra | reverse complement strand
ACATGATACAATAAATTAAGCATTCAATATATTTTCGAATCATATCAAATCAAACAAAGTAAGCATTTGATATAAACAAAAATCATAATGAATCAAAATAAACTTGTTTCATTAAATTACTCTCAAATAAAAATCATCCCCAAATTTAATCATTAATCTATGAAGAACAAATAACATAGTCTCAAGAATATATAATAAAAATACTAGGCTTCACCCCTAGCCTTAGCTAGAGATTTAACCACTTATGTTTATAAAAAATAACAAACAACAAAACCGGTCGAGAGCCTCCATAACTGCCCATTTTTCTGTTTCTCCTCTGGCTTCTCCTCCATTAGCACAAGCAAAGCATGATATATATAGACTAATTTGCTTGGTCTTTCAATGCCACACACATGCTTTCTTGATTGTTTCCTTGTTTAAGAATTATTGCAAGTTTGGCTCTTCATGGAAAACAAATCATGTATCTCGACAATTAATGCAACGCATGACTTTTCCATGTCTCCATACATGTGTTGGTGAGTTATACATGGAAAAAGCTGATTAGATGCCGATCCTTTCATGGTAGGCCATGGGAAATATGTGTGAGTTAGGTCCTCATAAATCCGCCAGGTAAGGAAAAAAAATCAATTGTCTTGTTATGGAAAGAGATACTTTTCTTATTTTTCATGTTTTGTTTTCTTCTACGTGGACCCCACGAATTTATTTTTTATTTCTTTGGTCCTCCACGCGTCTTTCTCCTTTTAGTCTTCTACAAAATAGCAATTCATTGCATTAATACCAATTTAAGCTCAACTTTAATAATTAAACAATATTACTTAATTAAATATAAAATGCAAGAATTATGATAAAACATAGTATGATAATGTTTATTTTAATAGAGAAAATATGCACTTTTAAGCTATTATCACAACTTGTCATAATGAGGCTCTTTCCATTTCAGAGAAATAAACTCTAAATATCTGAAGACTCTGAAATAAATGGAATTCCTGTGAAAGCAATAACATTACATAATAGTGATTTTGTCAATAGAATGCAGCCAATCAAAAACTAACACGCACACATATGTGTATGTGTGTGTGTGTGTGTATATATATATATATATATATATATATATATATATATTGGAATCTGCACAGAATCTTACTTGAACACTGAAATAGCCTTCTTGAAGCTTGTGACACTTGCAATTTGTCATAATGATGCTCTTTCCATATAAGAAAAATAAACTCTAAATATCTGAAGACTTTGAAATAAACGGCATCCCTGTGAAAGCAGCAATATTACATAATAATTATTTTGTTAACAAAATGCAAATATATATATATATATAGGGTTATGGTTATAGATATATTACTAAAAGTGATAGGTCGGGTAGGGGTGTACATGTGCAACCGCCAATTAAAAACCGCTAATTGAATAACCAGGAAACTAGAAATAGCCGCAATTGGATAACTGGTAGGGTTTTTAGGAAACCAGTTAAAAATAAAAATACTTATAAATGGAGTCGTTTTAGAGAAAACGATTCCAAGTAAATTTGTTTTTAAAATGAGTCCACTTGGAGCCGTTTTGTTAAAACGATACTAATAAAAATGACTCAAAAACCTTAATTTTTTGTAGTGCAGAAAAACCTTAATAAATTTGAAAAAAAAAACCAAAAAAAAAAAGTTTTAAAAATTAAAATAAAATGATGACCTTGGTTTTTCATTTATTTTTTTTCGTTTTTATTTTTATTTTTGATATTTGTTTTTTCAGTTTTAGAAAAAAAAAATTAAAAAGAGAAAAAATGACGATTTTAAAGACCATGTCATTTTAAAATCTTAAATTAACGATTTTAAAATGTGCGATTTAAAAAAGTAATTTTTGAAAACACAGTTAAGCTTTTGGCAAAATCACAATTTTAGCCTTTAAAATTCTGTTTTTTAAAAAAACATCATCTTATATGGGATTTAAAAAAGTATATTTTTTGCGTTTTCAAATCGTAATTTTTAAAAATGCAGTTCTCAAACTATTTATGTTCTGCAATATGATCAATTTAAAATCGCTATTATTATTTACAAAATCACAATTTTAAACGCATCCAAAAATATAAGCTGCCGCCTCCTTTCCCGTATTCGATAGTGCCCTGAGACACCATGGGACCATTCACATGCGTCTCTGATTCAACCTGTCGAATTTTTGGAGTGATGCAACATTTTCTTCGTCCAAATTTTGTCTACTCCGAAATAGCTTCAGGCCTACATAAAACTGTGCTTTCGAAGTCATTAATAATTTATTGTCTCTACCCAAGCATTACTTCAACGTTTTTATATGCATACACAAAAATACTCATCAAAGCTAGCTAGGTTAACAATAAACCTACGTCTCCTGGCCGCCTCCATAGGCTGTGATTGACCAATACGTAGTCAAGTCTACATAGTGCTTCTTGCAACAAAGTCTTATAGCTAGCGTCAAATCATTACTTATCTAGAAAAACAAATTTTAAAAAGGTGAATAATAAAAGTAAGATTTAAACGCTCGATCTTTATTTTGATAATATGTTAAACTAATAATAAAGAATAAATTTAATCATTTGTTTAATATTCTAACATATCACTTTACATATGGGCGAAGAGACGGCACGTTCGATAAATTTTGAGGTTTAAAGCGACAAGTTTAAGTGAGACTATTTTCTTATACTTAAATATTAATTAAATTAAATTTATTTTAATATTTATATTATATTTTTTTTATTTAATATGTCAATTAGAGTACTTTCTTCTATTTGTAAAATGTATTTTTAATTTTTAATTTTTTTAATTTTTTTTATATAACTTATTATATATAGAATGACTTATCATTTGATTCAAAGACATACAATAATATGATTGAAAGAAAAATAAATATAAAAATGGAAATAAGTTATATAAAGATTGATTTGTAATAAAACATACATAACGTATAAAAAATTGTTGGACATTGAAGATTGTTATCCACAACACAAATAATGAGAATTTATGCTTTTTAAAGATTTTTCATATTCTTCTAAACATTCAATTCAAATAAACGTTAGAGAAAAAATTATGCACGTTGGACTAATTTCATGAATGTAAAAATGAGGCTTTTAAAAAGAAAACATAATTGAGGCTTTTTAAGAATATATGGATTTTTTTTTTTTTCTTCCTGAATGTGAATAATGAGACTTTCAATTTATAATTACTTTTATCATGATTGGGGCTTTAACTAGAAACTATTTATTAGATTTTTACCAAGTTCTTAAAATTTATTTTGAAAATAACTTGCATTGTACAATTATTAAGTGGAGGCCTTAATTAAAGAGTATTTTATTAACTTTTTATTATATTAGAGTCTTAAAGATTTTTTTTGGGCCTTACTTTCTTATATGTGTAGCACCCCTCAATAATATAAGAAAGTAAGGCTCAAAAAAAATCTTAAGGCTCTAATATAATAAAAAGTTAATAAAATACTCTTTAATTAAGGCCTCCACTTAATAATTGTACAATGCAAGTTATTTTCAAAATAAATTTTAAGACTAATTCCCGGACAAAAATTAGTTACAAACCGGTTTAATAAACTCTAATGATTGGTATGTTCCAATCATTGACATCAATGAAGGAATCCTCATCATGGTACTCAACGTGTTTTCGTTGACTACCTCTGGAATCTCAGGGATCCTAGTAGATCTAGAGCTTACTGATGAGTTAGATCTGAACAATCTATACATCTTTGCAAGTTTAGGGTTACCTGACTTAGACTTTTACTGTTTCGGTCTCTCTACCGCGAGACATCTCTCTACTACACTTCATCTCTTCTCGATATATATATATATATAAAATCACAAGCAAATCAATTATACCATAAGCGCGCGCGGAATGGCACTAATCCACGTATTCCCCTTATCCCAGAATTTCTCCTTGCCTCATAACTTACCTAAATATCCCATAAAGAGATCTCCTCTTCCCGACCACAAATATGGGCAGTTCCGACGCTTTGCGAGTATACCAACTTCCCATTTACAAGTTGAAAGACAATCCGCCAATTACCAGCCAAGCTTCTGGAGTTACGATTTTTTGCAGTCCTTGAACAGTGATTATGCGGTAACTATGCACATTTTTCTTCAACTCCAACGTGATTTATTTCCCCTCAACTCTCCTCCCTTGATTTCTCTTTTTTAAAGTCGAAAAACGTTTGTCTAACTGTTACATAACTCATGACAAAACGGAAGAGAAATTTGAGCAATAATAAGATGAAAAAGAATCACCTACGTACGCTATACGTATTTATCTCAAATTGTGATCAATCATGCAGGATCAACGATACAAAGATAGGGCAAAGAAGCTGGAGGAGGATGTGAGGAGTATGATTACTAATGAAAATGCGGACTTATTGGCAACTCTTGAACTGATTGATGATCTCCAAAGATTAGGTTTGGGATACAGATTTGAGCGGGACACAATAAGAGCTCTTGACAACTTTGCATCTTCAAAATTCTGTGATGAAAGAATACAAAAGAGTCTCCATGCTACTGCTCTAAGCTTTAGGCTCCTCAGACAACAAGGCTATCAGGTCTCTCAAGGTAAAATATATATATATATATATACCTTCTATGATATCATGCTGATTCTCTCTTCTGATACAGTTGATCCTAAAACTTCTTGATTTCATTTCTATGTTGATCTTACTATCTTCTTATACCATATTTTATATGAAACACAGACGTATTTAACAGTTTCAAGGACCATAGTGGCAATTTCAAGGAATGCCTTAGAAAGGATGTCAAAGGAATGTTGAGTTTATATGAAGCTTCTTATCTTGCTTTTGAAGGAGAAAACATCTTGGAAGAGGCCAGGGCATTCACAAGAATGCATCTCAAGGACCTCAAAGGAGATGTGAGCAAAAGCATGGCAGAACAAGTTAGTCATGCATTGGAGGTTCCATTGCACCGTAGAATGCAAAGGCTAGAGGCTCGGTGGTATATTGAGGCATACAATAAGAGGGAAGGTGTAAATTCTCTTATACTTGAACTTGCAAAGTTGGATTTTAACATAGTACAGTCGGTGTTTCAAAGAGAACTTAAAGATATGTCAAGGTAAGAAATATATATTTGAAGTATTTATTCACATCACTAAGGCAGTCTTCTGTTAAAAGATGAAAATTGACTTTGCCATGGCTTGAATGTTAAGGTGAAACTTATTTGGCTTCTCCTATGCCATTTAGGTGGTGGGAAGAAATGGGTTTGGCAAACAACTTGAGCTTCACTAGAGATAGACTGATGGAATGCTTCTTTTGGACGGTTGGAATAGCCTTCGAACCTCAATTAAGTAATTTTCGTAAAGGGTTAACAAAAGTGGCTGCTCTAGTAACCACCATTGATGATGTTTATGATGTTTATGGTGCCTTGGATGAACTAGAGCTGTTCACAGACGCTGTTGAAAGGTTAATGCTTGATAGGTCTTCCCTTTATATGCCACTAAAAATAAAAAAAGAAGGAAGAACTTCACTTTGGTAACTCCTGAACTTTTACCCATTTTGAAAAAATGTATCTAAATTTTAAAATGTCTCAATTTAGAGTATCAATTTTTCAGAAAGTTTTAATCTCTGTCTTCCCTTAGAATTTTCCGTTAAATCCTGTCAAAATTTTCAAAATACCCCTTCTTATTTTATTTTTTTAGGAAAAAAAAGAAAAAAATGTTAGGATTTAGGTGTTGGTTAAAATTTAACGGAATTGGCAAAAATACCATGCATGAATCTTTGAAATTTTTTATAATTTTATTTTTTATAAAATAAATACAGGTGTATTTTGAAAATTTTGATAGGATTTAACCGAAAATTTTAACAAATGACTGAGATTGAAATTTTCTGAAAAATGAATACCCTAAATTGAGACATTTTAAAGTTTATGCACTTTGTTTTTAAAAAAGGGTGAAAGTTTAGGGGATATAAGTGAAGTTTTATAAAAAATAAAAAATAAAAAAAAAGAAAGAGAAAAAAAGAAGAAGAAGAAGAAGAAGAAAGAAAAGAAGGAAACATTTGCAATGTAATTGAATCCCTTAGTTATAACTTTTATGTTATACAATTAAACATATCATACTTTAAATTTCTTGATTGTGTTTTCAGATGGGATGTCAATGCCGTGGAAAATCTTCCTCACCATATGAAGTTATGCTTCCTAGCTCTCTACAACACTGTTAATGAGATGGCATATGACACTCTTAAGGAGAAAGGAGAAAACATCATTCCATACCTAACAAAAGCGGTAAATGTAACCATTCTATAGTTTTCTGTTTTTTACATGAATCGCATTTCGTTTGAAATATTAAATCTAATAATTTTGGAGTTTCTTCCCTTATGTTAGTGGGCTGATCTGTGCAAAGCATTCCTACAAGAAGCTAAGTGGTGTTACAACAAAGATATGCCAATCTTCAAGGACTATCTTGACAATGGCTGGGTATCTGTTTCGGGGGCGGTCTTCGTTGTTTATGCTTATTTTTTCTTGAATCAAAAGTTCACTAAGCAAGCACTTGAGGGCTTAGAAAAATACCACGACCTTTTGCGTTTGCCATCAATTATTTTTCGACTTTGCAATGATTTGAGTACTTCGGCGGTAATCTTTTTTACAACATTCTATAGTGTCTTCTGTGTGAAATGAATTTTAAGGTCTATATCATCAATATATATTGGAACCCCTACTTCACATATTTAGTTGTTTATTTGAAATACAGGGAGAGTTGAAGAGAGGTGAAACTGCAAATTCAATCCATTGCTACATGCGTGAAACTGGTGTTTCTGAGGAAGCTGCTGAGAAACACATCCGTAACATGATTGATAGGGCTTGGAAAAAGATGAATGAAGAGCGAGTAGTTGATTCTCCATTTGGAGAAGGTTTAGTGGTAACAACAATCAACCTTGCTCGGATTGCCCAATGCACGTACCAATATGGAGATGGACACGGAGCACCAGACACTAGAGCAAAAAATCACGTTCTTTCATTGATAATAGAGCCTATTTCACTCATTGAAAGATAGATTATTCTCTATCAACTACGAATATGTATGCTCAAAAAATAATAATAATAATAATAAATTACGAACATATATGTGTGGCAGAGACGCGAGCTGATAATGAAAAACTTGGATCCAAATAAACTAGCTACAAAATTTACACTTTTATGCCAAAACTACATTACAAAAGTGGGCTTCACAATTGGTCTAATTATCGGTAGGTGCTAACCATTGTCGAGGCAGGTCAAAAATTTATTGGTACTACATTTACAAATGTAAATTCAAATATGAACAGTGTCTCTCTCTCTCTCTCAACGAGTAATAATGCACGGGTGAGGATAGCATTCCGTCATGCACCTAAATTTAAGCTAAAGCCTCCCTTGCTTTTACGATCATGGCATCTTTCGATCGCCAAACGTTGCATCATTAAGGGAGGGCACCCAGTTTAATTGGCTCTTGTCGCTCGTGAACTATATACGATAATCCCTGTCCACTTTGGCTAGTTTGTCAATAGCGGCCTTGTTTGTTAAGCCTCGTTACAGTATAGGATAGTGCTTGGCACTATTCACTACACTTTTTCTCACTTTTTCATTTTTTCCAACAACAATTCACATCAAAACATTTTCACTTTTTTCACTTTTTATTTCACATCAATAATTTTTTTATTACTATTCAAATAAAAAATTCACTAACATACAAATTTTTTTCACTTTTCTATATAAATTCATTTTACTTTATATCACATAATTATTTCTTATTAATTTTAAAATTAACAACCCCACTACTCTGTTCTGTACCTGTCTTTGCCAAACAACCCCAGCGAGTGGGGCTCAAAATGGTCTAGTCACTTCAATAGCAGGTGCCAGTTGTCAGGGAAGAATCACTTTGGTGTGTTAAGTGATCACATGCATGTACTGTTGTGATTTGTGAAAACACCACTCTTCAAAAAAGTATCCAAATCTTTTGATTAATTTAAAGAGAAAAGAAATATTCATTTAAAATAAATTTATTAAAATTAATTATTCTTTAGTTTCTAGCCGGAGCAATTTAATAAGAATTACTAAAATAATTATGTACATGACGAAAGGATGGGAGGGCCCTTGGTCCCGTTGCGAGAGTTGTTGCATGCATTAAAATTTGGTTTTGCTATGTGAACAGGTCCATCTTCTGGTCGAAAAATTGTAGGTGGATGTCCAACGTGGAGATTCGTTGGTTTGAGGGTTGGTTATTGCAAGGTCCTTAGGCCGTAGTCTCCATGGTGTTTCTTCTTAATTACTCTCATTGATCTAGTTTACACCAGTCGATCTTTTATCAAAAATAGTAATAAACTTTTACACAAATAGCTCCAACTGATGATGCAGTTGATCGCACAGTCAAATTCTGAAAGTAGACTCTTGCAAAGGAGTAGGAATAAGGATAATTGAAGAATTGCTGGGGGGGGGGGGGAGGGGGTGTCAACGGGAGAAATTTCTGACGCTTAAGTTAGCAAGGGTAAAAAGTAAAATTTCTTTAAAGGAGAGAGTTAAGGTTAATCGTAATTTTGATAGTTATGTGAAGTACCTGAAAATGGATGCCCGCCCTTCTTTATGTCGAGTGTCTTCTAACAGGGTACAGTGTACTAGTGTAGGCCAAGCCTTGACAAGTACTAAACATGAGACTGAAGCGGAAGGAATCAAACAAGCAACCATTGATTGGCATTGTAATGTTACATCAAAATAATAGAGGGTGGAAGCGTAAATAGAGGCTTTAGGATCTAAATAAGATTGAAGAACTAGATTTAGTAAAAAACCCAGGCAACCAAATCCGGCTCAACTTCACTTGAATTTATTCTTGAATGTGAATAACACTGTTCAAATCCACCGCCTGTGACGACCCGTTTTTTATTTATTTATTTTTTTTAAAAAAACATACAAACAGATCTTCACAGTAGCACGACTATATGTCGCTCAGCCAGCATATGGCACATGCCCCATAACATGCACCTGATAATCAGAGTTACATCTAACCAGGGGCGGAACCACCTTGAGGCTTGGAGGGGCCTGGGCCCCCCCAAGCCCCAAGGTTCTCCCCCAAAAAAAAAAAAAAAATTAAAAAAAATTAAAAAAAAATTAAAATTTTACCCCAAAATTTATTATTTTTTCTGATTTTGGCCCCCCCAATTTTTTTTTTTTCAATTTGGCCCCCCCAACTTGGGGGGGCTGGCTCCGCCCCTGCATCTAACAACGGAATATAATAATCAATGTGTAGCGGAATATATATCATAAGCAAAAATACATCTAATACATAACAGTTAATTAAAAGAAGAGCCATTTACAAGTCTATCTATTTAAGGCTTATAAAACATATTACACTAACTATATACTAAAATACAGGTTCAGCAAATACATATGCCACGTATGACACGAGCCATAAATAAAATACCAAAATGCGGACTACCCATGAGTCCGTGACTTATGACTGTCGCGATGTGCTTCAATCATAGCATCCCATACGCTAGGTGGACGAGTTATTATCTATATCCGCAAAACCTGCAACCAAAGCATTAATGTCTGCACGGTTGCGGGGGTTGCCGCATCCGCACAGGTGGATTATGAGCCCACTGTCTTAGCATAAGTAAATACACTAAGACCTCAGAGGTATACTATTCACTGAGTTTTCGCAAAGAACCAACTTTTATTTTCTAGTCATGCGACAGCCACCAATTTTATAAACTTTTGTTTGAAAACCCCATAGCTGATATAGCAAACACCGACTAATAGAAAACATTTAAAGCATATTACGCAGCTGAGCTTATACGTAGAAGTTTCATTGTTGGAAACAACTACATACATCCTCACCTACTATATTACCTTTGATTTAGTAAGACTTAGAAAACAATGACATTTAAAACGTGCAACCATCCGATAGAAATATACATAAGTTCTTTTCGATTGAGACTCTTATGCATACTAATACGTCTAGCATAAAGCTACTATATATCATAACGTGAAAACAAATCAATTATCATAAAACAAATGCTATGCATGCTTGTCGTTCGTTTGCCTAAGGGAATTGAACCCCGGTCTTATTCGTTTGCCTAAGGGAATTGAACCCCAGTGTTGTTCGATGCCTAAGGGATTGAACCCTTGTCTTATTCGTTTGCCTAAGGGAATTGAACCCTGGTCTTGTTCGATGCCTAAGGGAATTGAACCCCGGTCTTGTTCGTATGCCTAAGGGAATTGAACCCCGGTCTTGTTCGTGTTATGCTCAATGCTCATGCTCAAATACTATACATTTAATTTCATAATCATGTCTTTAACACATACTTTCTTTATAAAACATAAACAGTCCAACATATCATTTCTTAAACAATTTGCATAACTTAAATATCCAATTTATACTCACTCTAAAATCACATATCATATTCATACCTCAAAACATCATCATAATATCAATATACTCAAAAGTACTTAAATCATCCAAAACAGATCATAATCAACATACAGTTGGTTCAGGTTTGTAAAACAATATATATTTTGCAATTCATCATATATGAAAATAATACTTCTCAGTGAGTAGAATATTCACCTTAGCTGTGCGGATATTAAGCATTAGGTCTCTTAGGCACCACCTTGCAATGCGCCACTGTGAAAATACACATTGCACATTATTTGACATTTCTAACATTAGACCGACATTTAGCTCTTAAATTGCTCAAGAGCTAATCATTGAAAATATCATAATATTTTAAGGGTCCCAATTACACACCCATAAATCTAGACACTAACTCAAAGTATTTACTTAGGGTTAGACATTAAAATCATCTAAAATAATTGCCTATAACATCAAATATTAATCCCAAATTATATTCACTAATCTATAAATTATTTTCACTAATATTATTAACCCTAAAATTATTTTCATTAATCTTTTACAATAATTATTTACTTATTAACATAATTCATTAACACATTTAAAATAACATTAACCCATAAGAAAGTCTTAGGGTTAACCTCGCAAATACTATTTAAACTAAATACCCATAATTATTTATTTTTACTAAACCCATAGCTAATTTGAGATTAATCATTATTATAACCACAATTAATCTACAAATTAACAATCTAGGTTTTAAACACTTAAAAACTCTAAATTAATTTAACCCATCAAATTAGAGTTTTCAAACTTAAACCATAATTTATTTTACTAACTCATAACATAATATTGCTATTTAAACACTAATAACACTACCCTATAAGGTTTACTTAGGATTAGACACAAGAAATCGCAATTAAAATACATAACCCAAAAGTTAAGGCTTAAGGAAACTCACCAAAATTCACCAAACCAAAACCCATGGTTTGGGTAGTCTCAAGCAAGTTCCAAGTAACCTATTACCTAAAGAAAACACCAGATTAAACTCACATTTCAATATTTTCACTCAAAATTAAGAAATGATGAATTTAGTGTTTTACCGCAAAATGATCGGTGAAAACGTAGATCGGGTCTCGTAGATCACGTTTTCGAAATTAGATTTGAGTTTGGACGGTTGGATCTTTGTGGATGATGAATTTTGTATCAAAAATTTAAGGAAAATCCTCCCCCTATTTTCTTGTTTTTCCCATTGGCTGGGGGTGGCCTTTTTTATTTATTTTTTAATAAATTTTTATTTTTTTATTAAGATTGGATATGTCAGCGCCACGTGTCACCAATAAGATGACGACACGTGGCATTTGACGGAATCTGTTAAAAATTTAACAGAATTTGACGCCAGGGATCGATTTGTAATTATTACATACCACAGGGATCTCTCATGAACTTTTTAAACCATAGGGAGTGAAAAATAATTATGGCATACCACAGGGACCAACGGTGCAATTTTTCCTATTTTGAATGAGCATCTTCATGAAAATCAGACATTGGAGCTACCTTCGGATACCCATGAGTTCATTTGATGATGTGATTCTATTATTTAATATATTATATATTAGATCATTTACATCAAAATTCAACATCAAGGTTCACAAATAAAATTTCCAACCCAATTACTGATTCTAAACGTATAAATTAAACCCAAAGACCCACCACTCCCTTGTAGATGACTCAAGGCTTCAGTCACTATAAAGGATAAAAATGAGAATGCGAATGCGGTTATTAACAATATTTCCATTAATCAGTTCTATCTTGGGCCTTATAATCAATCCACACATCCAAAAATAATTTTAAGAAAATTCAAGGAAGATACGACTCATGTTAATAAAAAATAACTAAATTGAAACATATATCATTGCCATGTGTTTTATTGAAGAATTCACAACAATCAAAGCTTGGACCGCTTGTTGAGAAGATGAGAAAGATGAAAAAAGATATTATGTATCCATTGGTTTACTCATTTGTAACATTATAATTGATTCTATCAGTTGTAACAACTACTGTTGAAAGAGTAATTACTCTTTCAACAACGAATATGGTTAAAATTCATTTACATAAACGAATGAGAGATCAATGGATGAATGATTGCGTGATTACGTACATTGAGAGTAATATATTCAAAACTATCACCAATGAAGAAATCATGCAATGATTTCAAAATATGAAGACTCATCAAGAACAACAGAATAAATTAATACTAGGTGTGACAAAATAAATTGTAAATTATATTTATATGTTTTAAACAATAATTAATTTTTGTTAAATTGTTTATTTCTTTCATTAGTTATGTTCTTTAATATTTTTAATCAATTTTTGTTCAACTTTATTTTTAAATCTTGACCCCTGAACCAAAAATCTGGCTCCACCACTAGGTAGAAGTATGTCTCATGTTTATCTTTTTATGTTGTTATTTGGGTAGGATTAGGTTTATCTCTTTCATCTTTTTTAGGAGTCTTGTTGACAGCCGGTTAGGTTGTTGAGTTATGAGTCAAATGAAAGTTCTATTCATGTGGAACTCTATTTTCTATTGTATTATGTTCTTTTAAATACTGTTTTGTTATTGAATAAAAGTAATCAATCAAAAAAATTATCAAACCTTGTGTTTGTGAGTTAAGAGCACCTCTAATTGCTCATATTAGGTCTAGGATTCCTAAAATATCATACGATATCTATCGCTCTTGTTAAGTTCTCATCCTACATTAGGTCGGCACTTAACAAAGTCATATCAGAGCCAACTTTCCATAACCCACCGCTTCAAGTTATGGATGATCATCAAGAGCTGTTTTGCGGAATATAAAAATGAAGTCCAGCTTTTGAAGCAACAAATAGCACCATATTCCTTGCAACCACCATAGATCAGCTTGCACACCTACCACCGCGTCAAAGTTTCACCACCAAAAATCCATCCGCACCGTTCAATCCGCCAACACCCACAAGTGGCCAAACTGCTATTCTTGACCAAAACAACACAAGTCTGGCCATCTCACTGTAATGCGTCGCCACCTTGTGTGACAACTCGTTTTTTCTTATTATTATTATTTTTTTTAATACAAACATAAACGAGTCCTCACAATGGCACGACGATGTGTCGCAAAGCCAACATATGATACATACCCCATAATTTGCACCTGGTAAATCAAAGTAACATCTATTTAACTATGCAGCGGAAAACATAAACCCAAATAGCAGAAATCACAATATAAACTCTACTACGATCTATACATAACCAAAGAGCCATATTACATCTATCTGTTTAAGTCATTCCTCAAATCAAACACATTAATTTCACAACAGAAATAGCTTATACAATAACAAATGACACAAGCGTCACAAGCCATAAATAAAACCTATTAAACAATGGAGACCCGTGGTCCAGTAATTATGACCGTCGTGGCGAGCTTTAGTCATAACATCCAGAGTACACTGCTACCAAACCATCCACTGTACTGGAGTACTTGTAGTCACAACATTAGAGTCTGCACGGTTGCGGGGGTTGCCGCATCCGCACAAGTGAAATTATGAGCCTACCATCTTAGCATAAATAAATACACTAAGACCTCAGAGGTATACTATTCACTGAGTTTTCGCAAAGAACTAACATTTTCCTTTTTAGTCATGTGTACACTATAACAGCTACCAATTTTATAACTTTTATTTAAAAAAAACCCCATAACTGATATAGCAAACATCGACTAGTAGAAAACATTTTAAGCATACTATGCAGCTGAGACTTATACGTAGATCTAGAAGTTCCAATGTTGGAAACAACTAAATATATCGTCACCTACTATAATACTTTATAATTGATGACTCAATGCTTTTAAATCAGATATGCAGATTATCATGAAAACAACTATAGGAGACCTGTAAAAGCATATACTATATATCAAATCATGAAAACATCACTCATCAAAACAATGCTATACATGCTCATGCAAGTTTTCCTGTATGGGGCTTGCCTTGAGGTAGTGAACTGTATGGGGCTTGCCTCTGGGACTTATTTTTTATTTTTATTTTTTTGTAGTGAACTGTATAGGAATTGCCCCTGGGACTTGTCCCTTTTAAGATTATTGTATGGGACTTGCCCCTAGGACTTGTCCTTTTGAGATTATTGTTTCCCATGGGTTGTAAACCTCACTTCGTTCCATGTTTAGCATTTATTTGCTCCTACTTTATGCTTTAAAACAATACATATCTTTTCCAATTCCATGATCATGCTTTAACACATGCCTTCAATAAGATTTCATAAACAGTTTAACACATAAATTCATCAATCAATATATGTGTAATTTAAATCTCAACCACAGCACACATTCATACCCTTTAAATCAATTCAAACACTTTCATTCATGCATCAATTTCATAATCATCATGTTCCCAAACTTTATACTCACTCTGAAATCACATTCATGTTCCATTGCAAACACAGTTTTCAAAACTCCCAACCATAACATACAGTCACACCATTCATTCAAACTCCACATATCATATTCATACTTCAAAACTTCATCATAATTTTAATATACTCAAAAGTGCTCAAATCATCCAAAACAGATCATAATCAACATACAGTTGGTTCAGGTTTGTAAAACAATATATATTTTGCAATTCATCATATATGAAAATAATACTTTTTAGTGAGTAGAATACCCACCTTGGCTGCATAGGACTCTTGACTTAAACATCCCCTCGGATTCTAGTCACTTGGATTCTACATTGGAGAATCAATTGAAGTCTCCAATCCGGACACTATCCTGCAAACACTTATGACGTTAGACTATGCTATTGAACTCTATACTATATGACACAAAAGTTACCCGCTTGCTCATACGTCGCGTTACTCGCTTCTAAAACTAGTTAGGTATCCTAAACTATTATTAGGTTATCATTTAGATTTAAGTTCATATTTTATCATGCTTATTATCTTTAAGATACCTCTATTATTTTATTCGCTTATTTATTATTGTTGTATCACATTATCATTGTTAACCCTTAAATGGCTTATTTATTTATTTACAAGGTTAACAATGTATATTTAACTCATATACATATATATGTACATATACATATACACATACAACGCTTAAACCTAATCGATGATACACTAAAACACTTAATGTAACATGGATAGGTAAATTGGATACTAAGTTACCTTATTATCATTATTAGACATTAAACTTATGGTTTCTTTATCCACATAAGCTTAATTCAGTAATACACTTAAGTACTTTTAATATACATGAATAAGTGCATTAGTTATTTAATTACTAACTATATAAATAGTTTAGATTATAGAACCTTAATTTTGTTTAACATATTAATTATTAGATTAGGTTACAATCACGTATTGCAATATATTTATTTATTAAAGCTTGAGACAAATACATAAACCTCAAAGCTAAGGATTATACGTAGAATCAATTCATTATTAGTTCATAACTCATATGAATTCTATTACGTCCATTTCAATATCTAAATTGATATCTATTTTTATTTGACTTACTCACTAATTCTTGTATTTCCTTTATATCAATTTATAATTATTCACTTGTGACACTATCCATTTACTTGTTTATCATTATTATCCATTTATCTTGATCTTAATTCAACCCTTGTACATATACAGATTCACCTTTTCCATTTACACAAAAGGGACCTAAACACATTAACTTCAACATCAAAACATCAATTCTTCTCTAACAAACCAACCTACATAACCTTTCATTCCCTATTTCAACCACCCTTGCTATTTACACCAAAGGATTACACATTAACTTCAACATTAAATATCAACTTCTTAAGAAAACAACCAACCAATAGCACTTTCCAAAACCACCAATTTAAGCCCAAAGATCCCATAAATCCATCCCATAAAACTGCAACGAAAATCCCAATGCCTAGTTCCAATCTTGGTTAACATCAACCCTAAACTTACAAATCCAAACGATAAACCATTCGGTTACCTTAACAAGACTAAACAAAATGAGATTTGGATCTACATCAAGATACCCATTAATCTAACCCTAGAACAACAAATTCAAGCTACTAAAAACAACAAACGTCTAACAACAACCCAAATACCATCTAGGCAGAGAATCCATAACAAAGCCCCAATCGGGACTTTCCAAAACAATACTTTCCCCTCAGTTGAAACATAAAAACAGAAGAACTAGATTTGTTTCCGAGACCCACAAAATGTATACCCACTCCAACAAACATCAACTGGCAGCTATATATATCAACCCCAAAGGAAAGACCCATTTGGCCAACCCCTATGGAATCCAACCAAAACTCCAAATCAAACATCAACACTGTCGTGACCTTGTTCTTATCAAACCACAAGGAAAACTATCGAAAATCAACTTATAATTTCCACCCGAAACTGAGCTTGGCCGAAACACCCACACACACAACTAACCACAATCGGTAAAACTCAACCCAAAGCAAGAACCCATTCGGTTTTTACCCAGAAATCAAATGGAATGAAATTCAGCAGGTGTGTGATGGCATGCGGTTGATGAGGTACACGGCCATGAGACAAGCTTCTACCCAATGTTTAGGAGGTAAATGGGATTGTGCAAGGAGAGCTAGTCCTGTCTTAATGACATGTCTATTATTTTGCTGGGATGTGTGAAGAAATGTGATCCTGTGATGTATGCCGTGTGTTGTAAAAAATCGCCAGCCCCATAAGTTTGAAGTTGCTTAATTTTGTAAGATAAAAAGTTTTCAATTAAGCATTTAAATATGATAAAACACTCAAGCATGTCCGATTTTTGTTTGAGAGGAAACAACCATGAGTACCGTGAAAAATCATCAATGAAAATAGTATAGTATTTGCATCCACTTATTGAAAAAACAGGAGATGTCAAAATGTCACTGTGAACAAGCTCTAAAGGGAAATGAGTAACAGTTTGTGATTTGGGAAATGGTAGTTGTCGACTCTTAGCAAGTTGACAATCTATACAAACAGAATCAGTCTTAGAGGTTGTTACAGGAAGCTGATTTGAACTTATTATTTGCTGAAAGATACAGTATTGTAGATGACCAAGTCTTCTATGCCAAGTAGAGAATAATGTCTTTAATTGCTCCCAGAAAAGCAGTGACCTGTGGAGCTTATGCTTAGAAATTTTTTTTAGGTTCACTGGGGAAAGGCCACCCTCACTTGGCCCTTACAAGAGAATCTCTCCGGTTTGGTTGTTCTTCACAAATAAATAAGAATTGGTTAGTTTAAAAAAGCAACTGCATGTTATCTTTGCAGAATCATAACTTACAAATGCTACATTATATATGTACTCTCACTTGTATGCCAGTACACAACCCCAACCATATCGATCTATAGTTGGTCAAACTAGACAGATTGAAGTTTTAGGTATATGACATTACCCTATACTTTAGTTTGAACTGAAGGAAAGAAACAAGGCAGCTTGAGGAAGAGGAGGAGACAGGGGATTTGTTTAGTTCTGTCTTCATTGGAGAGAACAGGAGAGGTAGATGAAAATATCAGGACCTTAACTTGGTTGTCCTTCATAAGAAAATAAGAATTGGTTAGTTTAAAAAATCAACTGTTATCCTTACAGAATCAAAGCAAGAATAGTTTAATTGAAGATTATTGGAATTTTGATAAATTGATAAGATTAAAATATAACTTACTAAAAAGAACATTAAAATGGATATCCTTTCATCTAGTTTATATATATATTATACTTTTCTTATTTATTGTTTTTGGGATAGGTTTGTGTTGGAATAAGTGACTCATATTATCTCAGGCATAAATGCATAAATAGTAATACTAAAAAACCAATATAGTGGCTAGTTGGCAATACAATATAGGATATTTTGGGGGTTTTCAGAATACGTCTATAAAATTAGTGTTTTCTATGATGTAACTTTAAATCATATATATACTAAAATATAGTTGCACACCTGTGGACGTAGACATATTATTCATCATTATTGTGTATAGTAACAACGGTTTGATTACTTTTGGACTCTTTCTTTAGGAGATTAGTCCCCTCGAACGTGGGATTCTCTCTTGTTAATTACATTTTAATGTTTTGCCTTACGCTCACCTTAGAGAGGGATGGAATGATTTTCTTGTAAATCTCATCGTTTGTTTGTTTCTTAGTGATCTAGTACGTACATAGGTAAGAAATATATATATATATATATATATATAGAACAACTATGTGTTTGTTTCATATGCACAGTGTGAGATTTGTTTTTGATAGAGCCATCAAACGCATCGTTCTCCATCTCATCTCTTAATCATTCCTTTTCCAAATTGTAATAGACTTAAACTTATGAAATTGACGAAGTGGGGTAGAAACTTGCATGGAGCTGAAATGGTGGATCGACAACCGTTAGGTTTTTTATAAATAATATGTTTTTATTGGTAACTTGTCCACAAGACCGTATTTTTTTTTTTTTTTTTTTTTTTTTTTTTTATACTATGGTTATCCAAACACTCTATCAATATTAAAGTACTTTTTACCAAATTTTATTAAACCCTAAATACGATTTTAAATACTACATTGTTACAAATTGCAATTCAAAATCGATATTTTTAAAAGTCGCACTTATTCAAACTGCAATTTCAAAAGAACCCTTAATCTCCTCTTCATATGTGCATAAAAACGGAAGAAAGGTTGGCCGGAAGGAGAACCTTCACTCTAATTACCCTCTTCACTTTGCTCATATTTCATTTAAAATACTTTAATCTTAATGTGTTGAGTTAAGAAGTAAAGACTTTCATTTTGGTGGCATTCGGTGTAAAATTCGATTATTTTTAGGTGTAAACAATTTTTTAAAGTCATGTCTGTCAATAAAATCGAAGTCTTTGCACAAGTTCAAAATTTAATTAACAAGGTCAGTATACGTAGTGACGTACTTTAAAAGTTGGTCATCAAAATGTGATTCTGAGACACCTAGGAACCATTCGCACATGCTGATTCACGTGTCATTAACGGAGTGGTACAACATTTTCTTCTTCAACGAAAATGTCTTCCTTTACGAGTGGCGTGCATAGACTCGCTATCTCTGCCCACGCTCTCCACATTTTGATGCAGACATTTGACAAGCACTCAACCTTGGTTCCCAGTCAACCGTCTCCTCCTCGATACTTGTTCTTGAGAAATGATCGTAGGTACGGCCAAACACCGTGGGACGATTCACACGTGCTTGCTGCTGATTCCACATCTCTCCAAATCTTGGGACCGTTCACGTACACATCATTCAACCACAATTTCTCTACTCCAAACTAATGCCTTACCTGATATTTGATATGACGTCCCACGTCGTTTTGAAATGGATATATGATAATTTTGTATATTTATACTTTTCTTAACTTAAATGTGTTTTAAAATTGTGATGATCATTAATTTATCAAAACCCACCAACAATAATAATTACTGTTTACTCACCAAATTATTAAAATATCATTAAATTCATTTTCTCTCTCTCTCTCTCTCCCTTTCAATTTCTTTTTTCACACTGCCCATTCTCTTCGGTCCTCTCCCTTGTAATGTTGATTGCTGAGTAATGACTTGATGAAAAAATTATTGAGAAACTTGAATATATTTTTTAATCTTACGGTTTTTGAGGTCTTTGGTTGTTTTAGTTAGTTGGGTGGCTTTTTCTTATGTTTTCTTAGTATACAAATAGAAATGTTCTGAAATTCTAAGATGAGAGTAGATATTCGTATTCATAAATATGACCATTAGGAAAAAAAAATTTTAAAAAAATATGATCATTAAGAAAAGATAAACATTCAAAAAAAGATTATAGAAAAAGAATAAAGAAATCTAAAAAAATATTATCTAAATGGAATAGTGATAGTAAATGGTTAAAATGGTGAGGCTGCTTTAAAAAAGTTGATGGCTCAAATAGAGAAAAATAATTTTTAGTTATTTTGGCTAGTAAAATTTGATGAGACTATTATGATTTCTCTTATCCTTATCACCTTAAACTTCAAAATATATCTAATTGGCGCGAGTAATTCTACTCATATATTAAGTGTCCATAAAAAAATAAGGTGACTTTTAAAATTAAAATTTGATTAATCATAAGTCTAATAATAATTTTAAAAGTCAACTTATTTTTTTATAAATATTTAATAAACATTTAATGTATATGAAAAATTACTCGGAAAGATGGATGTTGGCCGTTGAGCAAATACAGTACGTCCACAATCTCTTCATGCAAATTGGTCAAGTTCTTATTAATTTCCCGTGCTGGCAATCGTACGTTAAGACACGTCTATTATTTGACCACTCATAAATTATATCTAACTCAGTAAGATGTTGAAACATGCATTCGGTGTTTAACAAATTTATTGAATACTGTTTACTCACCGATTTTTTGAGTAAGATGTTGAAACATGCATTCTGTGTCGCTGATGTGACATTTGACGGAATCTGTTAAAATTTTAAACGGAATTTGACGCTAGGGATCGATTTGTAATTATTGCTTACTACAGGGACCTCCCATGAACTTTTTAAACCATAAGGAGTGAAAAATAATTATGACATACCACAGGGACTAACGGTGCAATTATTCCTTTTATAAATAGCATAAGTACTACTTCACTACCAGCGTAAGTGGAATATCGCTGATATGGATCCACCTATTCTATCCCCTTATCCCATTACTTCTCCTCCTAATAACTTACCAAAATATCCCATGATAAAGACGAACACCCTTGTTCTCGACCACAAATATGGGCAGTGCCAAAGCATTGCCAATATACAAACTTCCCCTTTACAAGTTGAAAGACAATCTGCCAAGTACCAGCCAAGCTTATGGAGTTACGATTTTGTGCAGTCCTTAAACAATGATTATGCGGTAACCATGGACATTTCTTTATTTCCCTTCAACCCCCCTCCCCTTATTTCTCTTTCTAAAGTCGAAAAACGTTTGTCTAACTACTAAGAGAGTATTTAAAGAAGAATAAGATGAAAAAGAATCACCAACTTCATTCATACGCTAGATATAAGCATTTATCTCAAATTGTGATCATGCAGGATGAACGATACAAAGACAGGGCAAAGAAGCTGGAGGAGGATGTGAGGAGTATGATTGATAATGAAAATGCGGACTTATTGGAAACACTTGAACTGGTTGATGATCTTCAACGATTAGGTTTGGAGTATCGATTTCAGAGGGACATAACAAGAGCCCTTGACAAATTTGCATCTTCAAAATGCTGTAATGAAAGAATAGAGAAGAGTCTCCATGCTACTGCTCTAAGCTTTAGGCTCCTCAGACAGCATGGCTATCAGGTTTCTCAAGGTAAAAATCTATATATATATATATATACCTACCTACTAAGATATCATGCTAATTCTCTATTCTGATACAGTTGATCCTAAAACTTCTTGATTTCATTTCCATGTTGCTTGATCTCACCATCTTCTTATATCATATTTTGTATGAAACGCAGATGTATTTAACAATTTCAAAGACCATAATGGCAATTTCAAGGAATGCGTTAGAAAGGATGTCAAAGGAATGTTGAGTTTATATGAAGCTTCTTATCTTGCTTTTGAAGGAGAAAACCTCTTGGAAGAGGCCATGGCATTCACAAGAATGCATCTCAAGGACCTCAAAGGAGATGTGAGCAAAAGCATGGCAGAACAAGTTAGTCATGCATTGGAGGTCCCATTGCACCGTAGAATGCTAAGGCTAGAAGCTCGGTGGTATATTGAGGCATACAATAAGAGGGAAGATGCAAATTCTCTTCTACTTGAACTTGCAAAATTGGATTTTAACATAGTGCAGTCGGTGCTTCAAAGTGATCTTCAAGATATGTCAAGGTAATGTTCGAAGTATTTAGTCACGTCATTAAGAGGGCTTTTATTAGAATATTAATTAAATAATTAAATTTACTATTTCTTACAAACTTAAACTTTTGGAGTAAGTGATGATTTAATCTAGTATGATAAAAAAGTCCTCAGTGCATACATCTTCTTGATCATTCACTTCTCATTTCAATTAAATATTTAACATGTAATTAAGACTAACTTATTAAACTATTAGCGATTCAACAGCTTTTGTTAAAAGATACTACCAAAAAAAGAAAAACTTTGGTTCATGACCGGAAGAAATTAATTAAATGGGAAACTTTATTTAACTCTCATCAATTTTGCAATCTCATCCTCCGAAAGTTCAAAAACTTAATTTAGTGTATCAAATTTTAAAAAATTTACAATCTCACTCATCCGTTAGAATTTTCCTTTAAATCTTGATGGAGGGGTGACACCCAAAAAACCCTTATTTTTTTAACAAATAAGAAATAGTTGTAATATACGGGTGATTTTGTAATTTTATAAAGTTTATAGGGGTATAATGGTCATTTTACCATTTAACCGTTTGATTTAACCCCAAACCCTAATAGAAAAGGTGAGATTGCAAAGGTGATAGAAGTTCAAGGAGTTGAGTAAATTAAGTTTTCCCTTTATTAAATTAACTTTGACATGGCTTGAATGTTAAGTGGAAACTTATTTCGTTTCACCTTATGCCATTTAGGTGGTGGAAAGACATTGGTCTGGCGAAAAACTTGAGCTTCACCAGAGATAGACTGATGGAATGCTTCTTTTGGACAGTTGGAATGGCATTCGAACCTGAATTAAGTAATCTTCGTAAGGGGTTAACGAAAGTGGCTGCTCTTGTAACCACTATTGACGATGTATATGATGTTTATGGTACCTTGGATGAATTAGAGCTGTTTACAGATGCGGTTGACAGGTTAATAACTCTTCACCCCCCGGGCAAAACAAAAAAACAGAAGAAAAATTTGTCAAACCCATACTTATAACCTTTATGTTATACAACTATCCAAACATACTTTTAATTTTTTGATGGTATATATTTTCAGATGGGATATCAATGCCGTGAAAGATCTTCCCCACTATATGAAGTTATGCTTCTTAGCTCTCTACAACACTGTTAATGAGATGGTATATGACACTCTTAAGGAGAAAGGAGAAAACATCCTTCCATACCTAACAAAAGCGGTATATTCAGTCATTCTGTAATTTTCATGAATCGCAGTTCGTAAGGAATATTAAATCTAATAATCTTGGAGTTTCTTCTTTTATTTTAGTGGGCTGATCTGTGCAAAACATTCCTACAAGAAGCAAAGTGGTGTTCCAAGAAAGATATGCCAACCTTCGAGGACTATCTTGACAATGCCTGGCTATCCGTTTCGGGGGCGATCGCCCTTGTTCATTCTTATTTTTTCTTGAATCAAAAGTTCTCAAAGCAAGCACTTGAGGGCTTAGAAAAATACCACGACCTTTTGCGTTGGCCGTCAATTATTTTTCGACTTTGCAATGATATGAGTACTTCAATGGTATTCTTTTTACAAAATAATATTCCGTAGTTTCTTTTTGTGTTAAATGAATTTTAAGGTCAATATGATCGATCATCATTGGAACCACTACGTCACACTAACATATTAAGCTATTTATTTGAATTACAGGGAGAGTTGAAGAGAGGTGAAACTGCGAATTCAATCCATTGCTACATGTGTGAAACTGGTGTTTCTGAGGAAGCTGCTGAGAAACACATCTGTAACATGATTGATAGGACTTGGAAAAAGATGAATGAAGAGCTAGTAGTTGGTTCTCCATTTGGAGAAAGTTTAGTGGTAACAGCAATCAACCTTGCTCGGATTGCCCAGTGCACGTACCAATATGGAGATGGGCACGGAGCACCAGACGCTAGAGCAAAAAATCGAGTCCTTTCATTGATAATAGAGCCTATTTTACTCATTGAGAGATAGATCATTCTCTACCTATATATTACAAGCATATATGCTTAGAAAAAATAAAAAAAAAATAAAATTAGAACATGTATGTGTGGCAAAGACGTGAGCCGAGAATGAAAAACAGGCTACAAATAATGTAGCTTTTGGCAATGTTTGATTATATTGTTGTTTTCTGTCTCTAATTTTGTGTTTTAAACGTAAATATATTAATAAATAACTTAAAACATAAATAGTGTATTTAAATTATGATTTTACCCAAACTTAAACACAAAAACACTTCAAAACAAGTAATGCTAGCTAGAAGTTACTTTTTTGTCACTCTTGTGTCCCTCCAAAAATGATGTGGCTTTTAAAATTTCCATTAAACTTGTGATTTATCACTATTGAATTTTGATCAAGTGGCGATTTTAAAAACTACTTTATTATTAGAGAGACACAAAAATGACTTCTAGAATTTCTCATCTAAAACACTTAATTAGTAGGTGTAAAGTTACTAAGAAAGGTCAAAGAATGACTATAAAAGACTTTTTGTTCACAATGAGTCAAACTTTTTGCTAATGACAAATATTTGTCAAAAATTGATATATATATATATATATATTTGTCAAAAAAAAAAAATTAATTTGGCCACTGTCCTTTAAAAATCTGCCCAAAAAAATTAAGTATACAAATAAATGTGGTTTCGTATAGCCTCGAAAAAAGTAGGTCTCATATGAATTTGAGCTAAATTTACATCAGAATTGATGATATATGTTAGTTAATAAACGACTTTTATTTGCAAAACTTTACCAATCATGAAAATGAACAATTGAAAATAAAAGTTTTACAATACGAGCCTAACTTAGTCCAACATTCAAACTTTCAAGGATTGTCAAATATTTATAAATAATGCCAATGGTTGAAAAGCACCAAAAGATCAATTGTCTACCAACTTTTTTTATCAAGTTATTGTACTTGTGTTTACTGTTACTGTTTTTACCACAATCACAAAACGTGCATTTTCAATTATTAATATTGTCAAAGTTACGATCAATTGAATAACTTAAACTCACGGCTGCTTTTAACATTGATTATCAATCATGAGAGGAATGTAAACTTAAATTTGAAGTGGACGTCATTTTAATACATTTAGGATTGAGATATTTCATGGTCAAAATTTCGATGTCTTGGATCATCATATGTAGCATTGTGGGAACACTCCTCCTTAATATGGAATCCATAATCAATTTGAAATGAAATATACCCTTGAATGAATTTAATTTGAATTGATTATTTTAGTAAATAGTTAATAAAATTAAATGTACTCAAATAAGTATGGTATAAAGAGTAAAAGAATAATCAATAGATTAAATCAGAAATTTAAGAATTAAAGTATAGCGAATTAAAGTGATAGTATTTTTCATGACTTTAAATTTTACTATGGATACTAGCCTATAACTCAGTTTTTTTCATTGTATTATTAGCATCTAATGTGCTATTCTATATTCGGTATCCACATAAAAGCACATGTGTACTAAATTATCTAAAATGTTTATATTCTATCTACACAATTGAGTAATGATATTAACAAATGGAATTACCAGAGGAAGCAAATGAGATCTACATTTTCATATATGAATTTCACAAGTGTAAAATATTTAAAATTAGAGAGTACAGTTTTTGGCAAGTTTTTACAATGATTTTTACTGTACATGTTTGCAACTCACCTGTCACTATGCTTCACTTACCCCTTTTTAACATTAAAACACTAAACCTAGAGTTACTTGAAATTAACAGAGGCATGGAAAAAAAAAGGAAAGAACAAAAAGGTCCCTAACACTTCCAAAAAGATCCATACGAGCAGGGATGGATGCAGCTGTCCTAGCATTATTTATTGATGTAGCAGTAGGACCTTAAATTGGTACAAAGAAGTTACTTCCCTTCACCAGATAAGCTCAAAAGGACAGACCCCGTCAGCCTTGCGTCACAGAAAAACGTTAGCATAGCTATGTAAGCACATGGGTGGAATTTTCTTCCTTCCATTCACATCAACCCCTCCTTCCTTTACGACTTCCATTAAATTACGTCTCTCTTTCCTCAGCCCCAAACGACTCAAACTTGGACCAAAACGTCTCCAACAATTTGAGTCGTTTTAGACGTTGAAAGCGACTCCACTAGAAGGCTGATGTTCTATAGTGGCTCACCTTTGCATTGTATTTTAGGCCAGACAGAGATGAGAGATGGGATGATTTTCTTGTAAATCTCATCGTTTATTTGTTTCTTAGTGATCTAGTACATACACATTGATAAAAAATCTATAGAACAACTATTTGTTTGTTTCATATGCACATGCAGTTCGAGATTTGTTTCCATAGAGCTGCCAAACACATTATTTTCTATCGCATCTCTTAATTATTTTTTTGCAAATTTACATTGAATTTATAAGATTTACATGTAAATCCCACAAACCCAATAATGAATTTACTTTTCTCCAACACACAAATCGAGTTGGGTAAAAGACGAGTTAAAAAATAATTTTTTATCGCTTCTAATTTTGATATAAATAAAGTGCTAATTTGAATAGATTCATTGCAATAGTCATTACCATCATTGCAATAATAGCCATAGCGCGCGGCTATAGTTAGGATTGATAAATTGTAATAAATCTAAACTTATGAAATTGATAAGGGGAGGAGGTATGAATTAAACTTGCAAGGAGCTGAAATGGTGGCATTAAATATTAATCCGTCTAAGATTCAAATATCTTAAAAGGTTCGTTGTCATAAAAAAATAAAAATAAAAAATAATGCAATTCTTGTCTGGTCGGATTAAATTTGATGTACCCTGAGAAAGAACCATTCACACATGCTGATTCAACGTGTCATTTACGGAGTGGTGCAACATTTCCTTCGACAACGAGTGGCGTGCATAGAATTGTGATCCCTGAGATTTTCATTGGTAGATAATCGGAGGTATATACGTACCCAGACACCTTGGCACCATTCAGGTGCGTAATTGCCGATTCCACGTCTCTCCCACTCTTGGGACCATTCACATACTGATCATTCAACATCTCTTTGTACGATGACAATAAATTTTTGGGAAATGCTTGTCATCCGTACTCCATCACTCATTTATAATAAAAAAATAATTTTTTATTAAAAAGTTGACTTTAATGTGACATCAGAGCCAACTTTTTAATAAAAAACCAATTTTTTATTAAAAAAGGCTCACAGGGATGGATGAGTGTTCCCTGTGTAGCAAGCCTCTAATTTTTTCTGCATAATTATTTTCGATGTTCATTCTTGAGCACTAGAACTTCGGAAGAGGAAGATTTTCTTTTTTTTTTTAAAAAAAAAAAAATTCTTCAGAATATTGATATTTGCAGGAGTTTGATTCTTAATGAAGATAATAAGCGGTTCAGCCACGCCATGAAAAGCACCACTCCACCATATTGTAACTGATATTACCTGTTGAATGAAAAGAAATATTATTTTGTGTTGTAAATAGTGTAGCGTAGAGTTGAAAAGAAAGAAAATAGAAAGAAGTGTATTATAGAAAAGATGGGTTTTTTTTTTTTTTTTTTTTTTTTTCAAGCACAAAAGAGACTCAAGAAGGCGTCGGAAACTTGAAGATGAAGAGATACCAAACTGACCCAGTATATTTTGTATTTATACTTTGACCACATATTTTAATTTATTTTTTGTTTGACCCCCTCCCAGCCAAATGTTTGGCTCCGTCCTTGCATACGTGGGATTCCTTATTTGATTAAGACACGTCAATAATATATCTTTGGGACCACTTAGAGCAGTCTCATAGAATATGTTAAAATGGGACTAAAATAAATTATATCTAGCTAACTCAGTAAAATGTAGTCGAAACATTTAGTGTTTAACAAATTTAGTGAATACTGTTTAATTACTAACCGAAGTCCTATAAATAGCTTAGTGCTAGCTACTTCACGAGACCAGCATAAGTGGAATATCGCTGATCCACCTATTCCCCATATACCAGTATATATTTCTCCTTGCCTCATAGCTTACCTAAATATCCCATGATACAGACACCTCTTCTTCTCGACCACAAATGTGGGCAGGTACTACAAAAAAAAAAAAACCAAATTCTAGGCGGTTTTAAACCGTCCAGAAATGCCAAAAAATCGTTTGGAATCAATTTCAAACGGTTTTTTCTAGACGGTTTTAAACCGTCCAGTATGTAAAGTCGCTAAATGAATTTCTGGACGGTTTAGGCAAAACCGTCCGGACTTAATTTTTTTTTTTTTTTTTGTCTCGATTTATTTCTTATATGTCCATAAATGTCTAAATATCGTCCAGAATGTCTAAATATGTTCAGAATTTTTATCGTTTCCGACATTATTGCCTTTTTTTTTCTATCGCCGGCGATGCTCTGTTTCTGGCCCTCGCCAGAAACTTTTTTTTTTTTTTTCTCCCTCGCCGAAAGCTTCTTCAAGGGCCGGCGAAATCTTTCCCTTCCTCCCCCCATAAAATCTAACCCAAAAAATCCAACCCAACATTAAAATCCGGCCAACACAGTTCCAAGAGAGTTCAAAAGGGGAGAAAAAGTGGAAGATCGAACCCCATCTTCCAAAAATCGGGCCCGGAGCGGATTGGAGTTTGAAGCCTTGATCTCCGTCACCACAACGTCAAAACCAGCCACTCAGCGAGACCTCGACGCCTAGATCTCCGTCACCGGCGACCGAGTCCTGCGGCGGTGGGGTGAGTCGTCGTCGTCGTCTTCTGGAAAAAAAAAAAAAAAACACAAACAACAAAAGAAGAAAGATTAGTAAGATAGCGAGACAGAGAGGGACGAGAGAAATTTGGGGATTGGGCCGGAGGAAGAAGAAGAACGAGAGAGAGAGAGAGAGAGAGAGAGAGAGAGAGAGAGAGAGAGAGGAGAGAGAGAGAGAGAGAGAGAGAGAGAGAGAGAGAGAGAGCTAGAGAGAGAGAAACAGATCGATGGCTGGTTTTACGAATACAGTGTGCATGAATTGAGGGTTTTAAAAACTGGTTTTAAGAGATTGATGTAACTAATACAGCTAGTGTGTGTGAAGGTTTTAATCGGACGGTTGTGATTTTGGTTGAGAAAGAAATCGGAGGGATACTGTGAAATAAAGGGGAATCACGCGGATTGATGGGAAAAATTTTTCCAGACGGTTTGGTAAAAACAGTCTATAATAATTTTTTTACAGACGGTTTTAAAAAAACCGTCTGCAAATTTTGTTTTCTAGACGGTTTTAGAAACTGTCTAGAAAAAAACCGTCCATAAATGCTCTTTTTTTTTTTTTTTTTTTTTTGTAGTGAGGGCTGAAGCTTTGCCAATATACAAACTTCCCCTATACAAGTTGAAAGACAATCTGCCAATTACCAGCCAAGCTTCTGGAGTTACGATTTTGTGCAGTCCTTAAACAATGATTATGCGGTAATTCATTAACCATGCACATTTCTTTAACGCTATTAACGTGCTTTATTTCCCCTCAAACCCCCTCCCTTTATTTCTCTTTTTTTAATGTCGAAAAACGTTTGTCTAACTGCCACATAACTCATGTCAATACGGAAGAGACATTTGACCAATTAGAAGATGAAAAAAATCACCAACGTAAGTTTGCTATATATAAATATTTATCTCAAATTATGCTCATGCAGGATCAACGATACAAAGATAGAGCAAAGAAGCTGGAGGAGGATGTGAGGAGTATGATTAATAATGAAAATGCGGACTTATTGGAAACACTTGAACTGATTGATGGTCTTCAACGATTAGGCTTGGAATATCGATTTGAGAGGGACGACATAACAAGAGCCCTTGACAAATTTGCATCTTCAAAATGCTGCAATGAAAGAATAGAGAAGAGTCTCCATGCTACTGCTCTAAGCTTTAGGCTCCTCAGACAGCAAGGCTATCAGGTCTCTCAAGGTAAATATATATATATATATATATATATATACCTACCTACTATCATGCTAGTTCTCTATTCTCATACAGTCAATCCTAAAACTTCTTGATTTCATTTCCATGTTGATCTCACCATCTTCTTAAATCATATTTTGTATGAAAACCAGATGTATTTAACAATTTCAAAGACCATAGTGGCAATTTCAAGGAACGCCTTAGAAAGGATGTCAAAGGAATGTTGAGTTTATACGAAGCTTCTTATCTTGCTTTTGAAGGAGAAAACCTCTTGGAAGAGGCCTTGGCATTCACAAGAATGCATCTCAAGGACCTCAAAGGAGATGTGAGTAAAAGCATGGCAGAACAAATTAGTCATACATTGGAGGTTCCATTGCACCGTGGAATGCTAAGGCTAGAAGCTCGGTGGTATATTGAGGCATACAATAAGAGGGAAGATGAAATTCTCTTCTACTTGAACTTGCAAAGTTGGATTTTAACATAGCGCAGTCGTTGCTCGAAGTGATCTTCAAGATATGTCAAGGTAATGTTTGAAGTACTAATTTATTTACGTCATTAAGAGGGCTTTTATTATAATATTGATTAAATAATTATATTCACTATTTCTTATCAGTTTAAACTTTTGAAATAAGTGATGATTTAACCTATTATGAGAAAAAAGTCTTGAGTTCATACATTTTCTCGATCATTCATCTCTCATTTTAATTAAATATTTAACGTGTTGGGCCTAACTTATTAAGCTATTAGCGATTCAACAGCTTTTGTTAAAAGATATTACCAAAAAAAAGAAAAAAATTGGTTCATGACTGAAAAAAGAAGAAATAATAATAATAATAATAATAATAATAATAATTAAAAGGGAACTTCATTTAACTCTCATTACTTTTGCAATCCCATCCTCCCCCGAAAGTTTAAAAACACATAGGGTTCGTTTGGTTTTGCGGAATAGACCCCAGGAATTGAATGACTATTCTATAGGAATAGTCATTCTTATGTTTGGTATGTGTCTATTCCTTGGAATACCTATTCCTAATGGAATACCCATTCCCTTACGAAGATGAATACATATTCTTCTAAAAAATGAGAGGAATAGCTTTTCCAATGGGAATAGACTAGATTTTCCAAAAAAACACAATTATTTTTTATTTTCTTTCAATTTCTTTTTTTTTCAAAAAAAAAAAAAAAAAAAAGGTGAAAAATCGAAACCCCAACCCCCCCCCCCCCTCTTAACAGTGGCTCTGGGGGTGGTCGCACCACCCCCGAAAAGCCTCAAGTGTCCATCCCGAGGCGTTCCAGGGGTGGTGCAACCACCCCAGGGGCGATTTGGGGGTGGCACAGGCCACCCCTGTATGGGCTTCGGGGGTGGCCATGGCCACCCCCTGTATATTTCGTGGGTGGCCGACCACCAATTGTGGTGGTCGGCCACCCTATAGTTTTCAATTTTTTTTTTCTAATTTTATAATTTAATTTTATAATTTTATTATTTATTATTTTTAAAATTTATATAATGTGGGGATTTTTTAGTAATTTTGATTGTATTCCAATTAATGTATATTAGTTGTTACCAAACTAAAGATTAAGAATAACAATTCAATTCCATCAGCTTCTATTTCTAGGAATAGTTATTCCTTTTCCTAATGGATCGAACTTTAAAAAATTTACAATTTCATCCATCTTGATGGATGGTTGAGAAATTTTTAAAATACCCTCATTTTTTTTTATAAAAAAAATAATAATTGTAATATAAGGGTCGTTTTGTAATTTTATAAAGTTTATAAGGGTATATGGGTCATTTTACTCTCTGCCCGTTTGATTTAACCCCAAATCCAAATAGGAAGGGTGAGATTTCAAAAACTTTAAAGTTTGATACACTAAATTAAGATTTTTTTGAATTTTAGAAGGAGATTGTAAAAATGATAGAAGTTGAAGGAGTTGAGCGAAGTTTTCTCTTAATTAAATTAACTTTGACAGAGCTTGAATGTTAAGTGGAAACTTATTTGGTTTCACCTTATGCCATTTAGGTGGTGGAAAGACATGGGTCTGGCAAAAAACTTGAGCTTCACCAGAGATAGACTGATGGAATGCTTCTTTTGGACAGTTGGAATGGCATTCGAACCTGAATTAAGTAATCTTCGTAAGGGTTTAACGAAAGTGGCTGCTCTTGTAACCACTACTGACGATGTCTACGATGTTTATGGTACCTTGGATGAACTAGAGCTATTTACAGATGCTGTTGACAGGTTAATAACTCTTCACACTAGAGCTATTTACAGATGCTGTTGACAGGTTAATAACTCTTCACACCGCCCCCACACCACCACACCCCCCCACCCCTCCCAAAAAAAAAAAAGAAAAAAAGAAAGAAACATTTGTAATGTAACCCATATTTATAACCTTTATGTTATACAATTAAGCAAAGCGTAGTTTTATTTCTTGATGGTATTTTCAGAGATGGGATATCAATGCCGTGAAAGATCTTCCCCACTATATGATTATTGGCGGTCCTACATTGGGGCCGGGCTAGGGGGGCCCTGGCCCCCCCAAGCCCCAAAATTTTCCCCTAAAATTTTTTTTTTTCACAAAAAAAAAATTTAAAATTTTACTCCCTAATTTTTTAATTTTTTTAGTTTTGCCCCTTCAATTTTTTTTTTTCAATTTGGCCCCTCCATTTTTACAACCCTGGGTCTGCCATATGAAGTTATGCTTCTTTGCTCTCTACAACACTATTAATGAGATGGTATATGACACACTTAAGGAGAAAGGAGAAAACATCCTTCCATACCTAACAAAAGCGGTATATGCAGTCATTTTATAGTTTTCTGTTTTTTACATGAATCGCAGTTCGTATGGAATATTAAATCTAATAATCTTGGAGTTTCTTCATTTATTTTAGTGGGCTGATCTGTGGAAAACATTCCTACAAGAAGCAAAGTGGTGTTCCAATAAAGATATGCCAACCTTCGAGGACTATCTTGACAATGCTTGGCTATCCGTTTCGGGGGCGATCGCCCTTGTTCATTCTTATTTTTTCTTGAATAAAAAGTTCTCAAAGCAGGCACTTGAGGGCCTAGAAAAATACCATGACCTTTTGCGTTGGCCATCAATTATTTTTCGACTTTGCAATGATATGAGTACTTCAATGGTATTCTTTTTACAAAATAATATTCCGTAGTTTCTTTTTGTGTTAAATGAATTTTAAAGTCAATATGATCATCATTGGAACCACTAAGTCACACTAACATATTAAGCTATTTATTTGAAATACAGGGAGAGTTAAAGAGAGGCGAAACTGCGAACTCAATCCATTGCTACATGCGTGAAACTGGTGTTTCTGAGGAAGTTGCTGAGAAACACATCCGTAACATGATTGATAGGACTTGGAAAAATATGAATGAAGAGCGAGTAGTTGATTCTCCATTTGGAGAAGGTTTAGTGGTAACAGCAATCAACCTTGCTCGGATTGCCCAATACACGTACCAATATGGAGATGGGCACGGAGCACCAGACAGTAGAGCAAAAAATCGAGTCCTTTCATTGATAATAGAACCTATTTTACTCGATGAGAGATAGATCCTTCTCTATCAATTATGAACATGTATGCTCAGAAAATAAGAATAATAATAATAATAAATTACGAACATGTATGTGTGGCGGAAACGTGTGCTAAGCATGAAAAACGGGTTCCAAATAAAGTAGCTTTTGGCTACGTTTGAGTACATTGTTGTTTTCTATCTCTAATTTTGTGTTTTTAACATAAATATATTAATAAATAACTTAAAACATAAATAGTGTATTTAAATTACGATTTTGCCCAAACTCAAAACAAAAACACTTCAAAACGAGTAATGCTAAAAGTCACTCTTTTGTTACTCTTGTGTCCCTCCAAAAATGATGTGGCTTTTAAAATTACCATTGAACTTGTGATTAATAAATCACTATTGAATTTTGATCAAATAATGATTTTAAAAGCTACATCGCTATTGTAAGGATATACTCAAAAATGACTTCTAGAATTACTTTTCTAAAACAATTAATTGGTAAGTGTAAAGTTACCGGGAAAGGTCAAAGAATGACTATAAAGACTTTTTCTTCACAATGAGTCAAACTTTTTGTTAACAATATAATAGTTGACGCAAGTCAAACTTATAAACCTTGACACGTCAAGACCACCTGACACTTTTAAAAAGTTCTATATGAATATACTTTAGTATATATATATAACTATTTTATCGATCCTATGATCTTGTCATGATCGATCGGACTAGTACTTCGGATCAATCGCACGCTAAAACGAACATTCACTGTGTCAAGTTTAATTGATCGACCTCTATCACAATCGATCGGATTAATGCACTAGGATCGATCAGACTAATGAAAAAATAACCGCAACTGCAGCCGGTTGTATATCCATATATAATCATATCACGATCGATCAGACTAATCCAATTCGATCAATCGATCATTTGATCATATCACAATAAATTGGACTGAAGCACTAAGATTAATTAGATATTTGATCAAACCTTCAATTCTGTCGAGTTTGATGGATCATTTAATCGTTTTAGGATCAATTTGACTAATGCAACATGATTGATCAATTAATCTTATCATGAAAACAAACTTCTGCCATTTCAAATTAATACGTACGGTTTACATTAAGTACTTCTAAGAATAATTATAAACTTCTACCGTTTGTATAAGTTCTTAGCGAGCAGTCTGAGATGTATAGGTTGTATAGCTAGCTAGTAGTTGCAGAATTGTATAGAAAGCTTCTATCATTCTGTACTCTGCTGTTTTCTGTTAGATAGCTTTGTTTCTTTGTGTTTGTATTGTTCTGCTGGCTTTTAGATGAATATCCTGCAATTCATACTCCTTATTTCATATCAAGAACACTACCACCGTGCGTCTAGATATCCAAGATTTTACTATAACAGTGATGTCAAGCTAGTGATTTGTTGCTTAGCATGAAAAGAATGGATGTGTTGATGTGTGCGTGTGTTTGCTAATTATAGGAATGTGACTCCCCAGACATTTGCATCTGGCCACAAATGACTAGAAATCTGACCCTATCAGAACTGAAATAGTAGCCACTAATTCATTTCAGCTCAGACCCATGACCGGCCGGAACTTTAGGCGGATTAGGCCAAAACCTGGGATGAGACCACTCAATCTTCACAGTGCATTTAAAGCTAAAACCTTATACTTGGATTTGGGTACCTACGGGAAACAAAACTGGGACAAAACTAAATTGGACAAAAAAAATTTATAGATCTGGTAATATGTAAGAAATTTTCTACAAACCAACCATTAAAAACGACATGTGTACGCCTTTTACATACTTTTTTAATAATTTAAATGATACATATTACTTTTAAAAATTAATTTGTAATAATTTTTTACAAGCCAGCTGCCTAAAGAATATATAGTCGTACTGATGTAGGACAGACGGAACTATACACTTTACCGACGGATCAAAGGAAGTTGGATTTACCGTGGGATGAAAAGTGAATGGGGAATAATTAGCATCGGGCCCTAGCTTTCAGTACATACAGCTGGTTTAATGAGCCAGATTAAGGATCTCGACAAAGAAGGAAAACGAAGACTAATTGACAGATGGTGATTGGAAAATATATATCCCATATAATAATTTTTCATTTATTGTCCTTGGCAAGATTATGCAAAAATCTTGACACTTTAATTGTAGGTGGCCGCCGGCCGGGACATCGTTGATGAGTCTTTAATATATATATTATTGCAGGAGTTGGAAATTTGTCGGCGTTTTCTGACATTTGGTAGCGGTTTTTGACTGTTTGTAAGAGTATTTTTAGTAGCCTCACCAAAATAGCAATTTGGTGAAAAGTGCACAAAAATTACTTCCAACAACCTCACCAATTTAACCAAAAAAAATTTGGTGAGGTAACAGCTCACCAAATCATTAAAAAACTATAAAAATTATCATTTCTCTCTTTTTCTTTTTATTTTTTCTCCTTTCTTTACAAACCGACCAAACACATGTTGAACGTCTCTTTGCCTTATGTTTGGTAATATTTTTTAAAATTTCTGTTATCAATATAAAAAAATTAAAAAATTAAAAAAAAATCGAGAGCTTTTCAAATGTTGGAAATTATTTTTGAATATCAATTATTTAAATAGATTTTTAAATGTGGCCTTGACTATTAATACATTTTATCAAAATAAACCATAATTTTTTTTTCGAAAAAAAAAAATCTAAAAAAATATGACTGTTAGGAAAAGATAAACATTCAAAAAATATTAAATAGAGAAAGAATAAAGAAATCTGAAAAAAGTATTATTTAAATGGAATAGTGATATTGAATAGTTAAAATTGTGAGACTGTTGGGGTACTTTAAAAAAGTGGCTTACCAGAATAGAGAAAAGTTATTTTTAGTTATTTTGGCTAGTAAAATTTGATGAGGCTACTAGGATTGCTCTAACTACGTACTTTTTTGTAGTTCTTGTTTTGTAGATAAAGCATTTTGGTGATGGAAAAGAAAAAGAAATAATATGGTCTAATGTAATTTAAATAGAGATAAGCAAGAATAGTTTATTTGAAGATTATTGGAATTTTGATAAATTGATACGATCAAAATATAACTTACTAAAAAGAACATTAAAATGGAAATCCTTTCTACTATTTTTTTTTTTTCAAAAAAAAATTAAAATAATTAACATAATAACTTCGAAGATAGAATAAGATTTTTATTTTTATTTTTTTTATATTATACTTTACCTATTTATTGTTGTTGGGATAGATTTGTGTTGGAACAAGTGGCTAATATTCTCTCAGGCAGAGAGAGTAATACTAAAAGACGGTAAGATACATGATATTTTAGGATTTTCTAGAGTATGTCTGTACAATTAGGATTTTCTATGATGTAACCCTAAATCGTATTTTGAAATATAGTCGCATTCCTGTGGACATAGACATATTGTTAAACCACGTAAACCTATGTCTTAATTTTTCCTTACTCCCTCTTTTCGATTCCATATTATTTATTATTATTGTGCATAGTAACAACATTTTGATTATTTTCAGACTCTTTCTTTAAGAGACCATTCCCCTCGGACATAGGATCCTCTCTTGTTAATTAATTACATTTTAATGTTTAGCCCTACGCGCGCAACCAGGGCCGGCTCAATGTATTTTGGGGCCTTAGGCGAAACTTTAAAATAGGGCCTTAAAAAAAATTTAAGTAAAAAAAAAAAAATTAATATTATTATTATATTAATTAAACACTAAGATTTTACGACTTTTAAGTTTAGCGCGCGCTAAGATTTTTCAAGTCATTAGTTCCTTCATTATCTAGTTGCATTCTATTAGGTTTTGAATTAAACAACTTGTAAACAAAAACAAAATATTCTATCTAAATCTTTTGAATAGACTAATCATTTTCTATTAAGTTTCTATTTGATAAGTTACCATGGGCTTATTATATTGGGGCCTTATTAAATTAAGTCTTTTTTTAAATTACTTATTTAGAGGCCTTAAGTTTTATGAATTTTTTTTGGGACCTTACTAAAAAAATTTTGAGCCTTAAATTAAAAAAAAAATTGGGCCTAGATTTTTTTTTGGGCCTTATCAAATCGGGGGCCCTAGGCGAGTGCCTAACTCGCCTAGGCTTTGAGCCGGCCATGCGCGCAACTACGCTGACTACAAAAAACCAAGTATTTTGAGCCCTTTTTTTTTTAAGCCTTTTTTTGGCATAAAAAAGACTCAAATCATTTTGAGTCTTTTTTTTTTTAGCCCTTTTCAAAACGACTCAACATATAGCATATTAATTCTAAGTTAGAATCGTTTTAGACCTAAAAACGACTCAAACAACTCAAAAATGCAAATTTTTTGTAGTGGGTCACCTTTGCATTGCATTTTGAACCGGAGAGGGATGGGATGATTTTCTTGTACATCTCATCATTTGTTCGTTTCTTAGTGATCTAGTATATATACATTGGTAAAAGAATCTATAGAACAACTATTTGTTTGTTTCATATGCACAGTACGAGTCTACGAGATTTGTTTTTGATAGAGCCACCAAACACTTCATTTTCCATCTCTATCATCTCTTAATTATTCCTTTTGCAAATTTACATTGAATTTGTAGGATTTACATGTAAATCCCATGAACTCAATAATGAATTCATTCATCTACAATACCAGGGTCGTGTTGGGTAAAAGATGAGTTTGAAAAATGATTTTTATCGTTTCCAAGTTTGATATAAATAAAGTGCCGGTACGAATAGATTCATTGCAATAGTCATTACCTTCGTAGCAATAATATCCATAGCGCACGGCTACAGTTAGGATTGATAAATTGTAATATATCTAAACTTATGAAATTGATAAGGGGAGGAGGTAGGAACTTGCAAGGAGCTGAAACGATGGCTTGACAACTGTTAGGTTTTTTTTTATAAATAATGTTTTATTAGTAATTTGTCCATAAAACCGTACTCATGAGTCTAGTGAGTAGTCTGGTGCTTCGTCAGTTTTAGTGCATGGTTTTCAATTTTTTTTTTCTTCTTCTGGGCACTAGATATAGGTTATATTGCTCCAATGAACGGTCAAGATTGAATTCAAACTTTCTTGACCGTATCATATGGGTAGCTAAGATTTTAGGTTTTTAAATTTCTTTTGTTTAAAAAAAAGAAAGGTTATCAACGAAAATGAATTTCAAATTAAAGTGACCTATCTCTTCAATGAGTAATTGCATAATATTTTAAAGGACGAAATTCAAGAGAATTATGAGACCTTTCTAACATTTTAAAGGCAACATAATATTCATCAAAAAGTAGTTCAAACTCTGTACATTACATCATTTTACTAAAGGGTAGTAGGAAAAAAGACCTAAAGACCTTGATTTCAACGACTTCCTTAAAATATGACTCTATCTCTTAGCTAAATGAGTCATTTTTGCAAAAAGTGGTGATACTCTACAATTAACAACCTTTTTGCAAAAGGCAGTGAAAAAAAAAGACCCTAAATACCTAATTTTTTTGTAGTGCTTTTTATACTATTGATCCAAACACTCAACCAATATTAAAGTACTTTTTAACATATTTTATTAAACCCTAAATGTTATTTTAGAAATTGCGATTAAAAATCATTATTTTTTTAAAATTGCACTTATTTTAACCCCAATTTCAAAAGGGCCCTTAATCTCCTCTTCGGAGGAAAGGTTGGAAGAAGAACCTTCATTCTAATTACCCTCTCCACTTTGCTCTTTTTTCATTCAAATACTTTAATCTTGATCTGTTGGCTTAAATGGTAAGAGCTTTCATCCTGTGGCATTTCGTCTAAGATTCGAATATTTTGTGGTGCAAACAATTTTTTAGAGCTGTCATTCCTGCCAGCAAGGTTGGAGTCTTTGCACAAGTTCAAAATGTAATTAATATGATGAGTATATGAAGTGACCCTATACCTTGAAAGTTGATTGTCATAAAAAATGCAACTCTTTATCTGGTCTGGCTAAATTTGATGTACCCGGAGACCCTAAGAACCATTCACACATGCTGATTCAGCGTGTCATTTATGGCCGGAGTGGCGTGCATAGACTCGTGTTCTCTGCCCACGCTCTCTCCACATTTTGATGCAGACAAGCACTAATCCTAGGTTCACAGTCAACCTACGCCTCCTCCTCAATACCTTGTGATTGAGAAATGAGTCAAGTCCTGGGGAGGAAATTGGAGATTTTCATTGGTAGATACGATAGTCGGAGGTATATACCCAGACACGTACACCTTGGGACCATTCACATGCTTGCTGATTCCACGTCTGTCCAACTCTTGGGACCATCCTCATACTGATCATTCAACATCTCTTGTACAATGGACAATAATTTTGTCTACTCCAAACTTGTGCCCTACATAAACTCTGCTCGATCTGTGGCCTAAATAAATTCTGCTTTCAAATCATTCGCTTTGTTAAACAAGCTTCATTTTACCAGACTTAACTGGTACACAAAAATAACAAAGCACCTCCTCACTCCCAACAAGAGCTAACAAACTACACAGAAATCAGCTGATACAGTAATTACACCAGAAGAAACAGCAGTAAACTGGAACCACACAAAGAACAAAACCACGTGAACCAGTCAGACCAGCACATCTCAGGAGCATAACATTTTGTCCTGCAGACCCCATTTACAACAAATTCAGTCTACAATCTCTGCCCGTTCCACCTTTTGATGCAGCAAAAAATTCAGGGATGGAGCCAGACATTTTAATGGAAGGGGGCAAATAAATTTTTTTCTTAAGTAGGGGTTAAAGTATATATATAAAGGCAAATTAATTTTAAGTAAATTAAACATAATCCAGTTTTAATGTTTTTATTATTCCATTCAAATTAAAAATCAATAAGCAAAAGTAAAAAGAGTTTTTTGAAAAAAAAAAAAAAAGTACAAAAAAATCGCTGTCCAAAGATTCAAAAAATAAAAAATAAAAAATGTCTCAGTTTCTGTATTGAAATTGAGAAATTTCAATTGAATTAATTGTGTGCTTCTCGGTCTTCTCGCATGGCTTTACCTGAATGATATGGCTCTTGAAGCTAACATTGTCTTACTCCTTTTATTAGAACAGCTCACTCTAACTAACACAATAGTTCACTAACTGTTATACAAAACACATTATATTCTACACAAAACACATTTTGCTAAACGCAACACAAAATAAATGAATTAAACGCATATTTTCTAGACTTTTCTAATGACATCTTACTATTTTTGCCCATTTTACGAAATTTTTGCCACACATCCTTAAGAAATTGAGTTTTGTCAGGCGTGTAGTTCCTCAAATCCACACCTGTCTTCTTCTAATGCACTGCTTTACTAAACCCTTTTTCATTTACTTTGAACAAAGCCTCTACAACTTTGTAAAACTCCTATTATTACTTTCTCAGATATGTCTGTTGCTACCTGTAAAATATTAAAGGAAATAGTTTTGACAATAAAGCTATCGTTCCAAATTAAATGAGATCAAATCAGTTGAAGAGAAGATAGAAAGGAAGGGCCAAGGGGGCAAAAAAATTTATTGTTAGGGGCTAATAAACAAAAACACCTTAATTATTTTATTTTTAACCTAAATTATTTTTTTTTCCTTAAGAGTTGAGGGGGGTGTCATGGACCCCACCGGCCCCACCTCTCTCCGTCGTTGGCAAAAATAGTCATCCTAGGTTAACGATAAACGTACGTCTCCTCCATGTATATATATAGCTTGTCACCGACAAATTAGACAAGTCCTTATTTGACGTGCTGGTAATTAATCGCACGTGGGATTCTTTATTTGGTTAAGCTAGACACGTCAATAAAACATCTTTGGGACCACTTAGAGCAGTCTCATAAAATATGTTAAAATGGGACTAAAATAAATTATATCTAACTCAGTAAAATGTTTAACAAATTTAGTGAATACTGTTTACTAACCGAAGTCCTATAAATAGCTTAGTGGTACTTCACGAGACCAGCATAAGTGGAGTATCGCTGATCCACCTATTCCCCTTATCCCAGTATATATTTCTCCTTCCCTCATAGCTTACCTAAATATCCCATGAAACAAACACCTCTTCTTCTCGACCACAAATGTGGGCAGGGCCGAAGCTTTGCCAAGATACAAACTTCCCCTTTACAAGTTGAAAGACAATCTGCCAATTACCAGCCAAGCTTCTGGAGTTACGATTTTGTGCAGTCCTTAAACAATGATTACGCGGTAATTCATTAACCATGCACATTTCTTTAACGCTATTAACGTGCTTTATTTCCCCTCAAACCCCCTCCCTTTATTTCTCTTTTTTAATGTCGAAAAACGTCTGTCTAACTGCCACATAACTCATGACAAGACGGAAGAGACATTTGAGCAATTATAAGATGAAAAAAAAAAATCACCAACGTACGTTCGCTATATATAAATATTTATCTCAAATTGTGATCATGCAGGATCAACGATACAAAGATAGAGCAAAGAAGCTGGAAGAGGACGTGGGGAGTATGATTAATAATGAAAATGCCGACTTATTGGAAACACTTGAACTGATTGATGATCTTCAACGATTAGGTTTGGGATACCGATTTGAGAGGGACATAACAAGAACCCTTGACAACTTTGCGTCTTCAAAATTATGTAATGAAGGAATAGAGAAGAGTCTCCATGCTACTGCTCTAAGCTTTAGGCTCCTCAGACAGCAAGGCTATCAGGTCTCTCAAGGTAAAAAAAAAAAAATATATATATATACCTACCTACTATATCATGCTAATTCTCTATATATTCTCATACAGTCAATCCTAAAACTTCTTGATTTCATTTCCATGTTGATCTCACCATCTTCTTAAATCATATTTTGTTTAAAATCCAGATGTATTTAACAATTTCAAAGACCATAGTGGCAATTTCAAGGAATGCCTTAGAAAGGATGTCAAAGGAATGCTGAGTTTATATGAAGCTTCTTACGTTGCTTACGAAGGAGAAAACCTCTTGGAAGAGGCCATGGAATTCACAAGATTGCATCTCAAGGACCTCAAAGGAGAAGTGAGTAAAAGCATGGCAGAACAAGTTAGTCATACATTGGAGGTTCCATTGCACCGTGGAATGCTAAGGCTAGAAGCTCGGTGGTATATTGAGGCATACAATACGAGGGAAGATGCAAATTCTCTTCTACTTGAACTTGCAAAGTTGGATTTTAACATAGTGCAGTCGGTGCTTCAAAGTGATCTCCAAGATATGTCAAGGTAATGTTTGAAGTACTAATTTATTTACGTCATTAGGAGGGCTTTTATTAGAATATTAATTAAATAATTAAATTTTTTATTTTTTATCAGTTTAAACTTTTGGAATAAGTGATGATTTAACCTATTATTAAAAAAAAGTCATAAGTTCATATCTTTTCTCAATCATTCACCCCTCAGTTCAATTAAATATTTAATGTGTTGGGTCTAACTTATTAAACTATTAGCGAGTCAACAGCTTTTGTTAAAAGATATTACCAAAAAAAGAAAAAAAAATCAGTTATTGAACGAAAAAAAAAATATATATATATATATATATATATATTAATTAATTAAAGGGGAAACTTCATTTAACTCTCATCACTTTTGCAATCTCATCCTCCCCTCACATCCCCCGAAAGTTTAAAAACATTTAATTTAGTGTATCGAACTTTAAAAAATTTGCAGTCTCACCCATCCATTAGCATTTTCTATTAAATCTTGATGGATGGTTGAGAAGGGCAAGTTTGCAAAAAATTTAAAGTTCGATACAGTAAATTGAGATTTTTTTGAACTTTGAGAGGAGATTGCAAACGTGATAGAAGTTCAAGGAGTTGAGTGAAGTTTTCCTTTAATTAAATTAACTTTGACAACGCTTGAATGTTAAGTAGAAACTTATTTGGTTTCACCTTATGCCATTTAGGTGGTGGAAAGACATGGGTCTGGCAAAAAACTTGAGCTTCACCAGAGATAGACTGATGGAATGCTTCTTTTGGACAGTTGGAATGGCCTTCGAACCTGAATTAAGTAATCTTCGTAAGGGATTAACGAAAGTGGCTGCTCTTGTAACCACTATTGACGATGTCTATGATGTTTATGGTACCTTGGATGAACTAGAGCTGTTTACAGATGCTGTTGACAGGTTAATAACTCTTCACACAACCCCCCCCCCCCCCCCCCCCCCCCCACCCCGCGAAAAAAAAAAAAAGGAAAAGAAAGAAACATTTGTAATGTAACTCATACTCACAACCTTTATGTTATAAAATTAAGCAAATCGTACGTTTAATTTCTTGATGGTATTTTCAGATGGGATATCAATGCCGTGAAAGATCTTCCCCACTATATGAAGTTATGCTTCTTAGCTCTCTACAACACTGTTAATGAGATGGTATATGACACTCTTAAGGAGAAAGGAGAAAACATCCTTCCATACCTAACAAAAGCGGTATATGCAGTCATTCTGTAATTTTCTGTTTTTTACATGAATTGCATTTCGTAAGGAATATTAAATCTAATAATCTTGGAGTTTCTTCTTTTATTTTAGTGGGCTGATCTGTGCAAAACATTCCTACAAGAAGCAAAGTGGTGTTCCAAGAAAGATATGCCAACCTTCGAGGACTATCTTAACAATGCCTGGCTATCCGTTTCAGGGGCGATCGCCCTTGTTCATTCTTATTTTTTCTTGAATCAAAAGTTCTCAAAGCAGGCACTTGAGGGCTTAGAAAAATACCACGACCTTTTGCGTTGGCCGTCAATTATTTTTCGACTTTGTAATGATCTGAGTACTTCGAAGGTATTTTTTTTACAAAATAATATTTCGTAGTGTCTTTTTGTGTTAAATGAATATTAAGGTCAATATGATCATCATTGGAACCACTACGTCACACTAACATATTAAGCTATTTATTTGAAATACAGGGAGAGTTAAAGAGAGGCGAAACTGCGAATTCAATCCATTGCTACATGCGTGACACTGGTGTTTCTGAGGAAGTTGCTGAGAAACACATCCGTAACATGATTGATAGGACTTGGAAAAAGATGAATGAAGAGCGAGTAGTTGATTCTCCATTTGGAGAAGGTTTAGTGGTAACAGCAATCAACCTTGCTCGGATTGCCCGATGCACGTACCAATATGGAGATGGGCATGGAGCACCAGACACTAAAGCAAAAAATCGAGTCCTTTCATTGATAATAGAGCCTATTTTACTCATTGAGAGATAGATCCTTCTCTATCAATAACGAACATGTATGCTCAGAAAAAATAATAATAATAAATTACGAACATGTATGTGTGCGGAGACGTGAGCTGAGAATGAAAAACGAGTTCCAAATAAATTAGCTTTTGGCTACGTTTGATTACATTGTTGTTTTCTATCTCTAATTTTGTGTTTTTAACAAATAACTTAAAACATAAATAGTGTGTTTAAATTATGATTTTACCCAAACTCGAAACAAAAACACTTCAAAACGAGTAATGCTAGAAGTCACTATTTTGTCACTCTCGTAGCCCTCCAAAAATTATGTAACTTTTAAAATTACCATTGAGTTTGTGATTGATCGATCACTATTAAATTTTGATCAAATGATGATTTTAAAAACCACATCGTTATTAAAAGGACAGAAGAATAACTTCTAGAATTACTTTTCCAAAACACTTAATTGGTAAGTGTAAAGTTATGTGGAAAGGTCAAAGAATAACTATAAAAGACTTTTTCTTCACAATGAGTCAAACTTTTTGCTAACGATAGTGGACTCAGGTCAAACTTATAAACCTGAACACGACATGACCTCCCGTCTTTTAAAAAGTTCTATATGAATATACTTTAGTGTGTATATATATATACAATAAAGTATATATATATATTTGTCAAAAAAAAAATAATTTGGCCACTGTCCCTTTAAAAAACAGTCAAAAAAAATTACAAATAAATGTGGTTTCATATAGCCTCGAAAAAAAATAGGTCTCATATGAATTTGAACTAAATTTACATCAGAATTAATGATATTTGTTAGTTAATAAACGAGTTTTATCTGCAAGACTTTACCGATCATGAAAATGAACAATTGAAAATAAAAGTTCCACAATATGAGCATAATTTAGTCCAACATTCAAACTTTCAACGATTGTCAAATATTTCTAAATTATGACAATGGTTTGAAAGCACCAAAAGATCAATTGTCTACCAACTTTTTTATCGAGTTGTTGTACTTGTGTTTACCCTTCCCGTTTTTACCGCAACCACAAAACAAGCGTTTTCAATCATTAATATTGTTAAAGCTATGATCAATTGAATAACTTCAACTCAAGGCTGCTTTTAGCATTGACTCTCAATCGTGAAAGGAATGTGAACTCAAATTTGAAGCGGATGTCACTTTAATACATTTGAGTGAGATATTTCATAGTCAAAATTTCGATGTGTTGGGTCATCATATGTAGCATTGTGGGAACAGATTTTCATATAGGAATTCCACAAGTATAAAACATTTAAAGTTAGTGGAGTAAAAGGTTTAAAATTAGTGGGTAGGTCCTATATATAATAGTCAATATCTACATAAAGACGCCTATTTGTGGATAGCATTTATCTTAAATCTCACCAAGCTCAAACTTTTACATGCAAGAAACATCAGAACACCGAAGATACGGAAATTTCATATAAATTAGAGAGTTCAGTTTTTGGCAAGTGTTTACAATGATTTTTACTGTACATGTTTGCAACTCACCAGTCACTATGTTTCACTTACCTCTTTTAACCGTAATAGAGAATAATTCACATTAAAACGCTAAACCTAGTATCAAACAGGGTCAGTTACTTGAAATTATATAGGCATGAAAAAAAAAAATAAAGGCCCATAACTCTTCCAAAAAGATCCATATGAGCAAGGATGCATGCATATAAGGTACGTAGATAATTTTCACAGCAATTGTAAATAACCATCCATCCGATTCAAACTGACAAACAGTGACTTATCTTGAACTATTCAATCTGAAATACTCCCATGCTACAAACTCAAATAGTTAGTATTCACAATACAGGTCTTTGGTTTTGTGTTTGGTTGCTCAGAAAATTTAGAAACTTTCTCAGTATAGTATATTCATGACATACAATCACAAAAGCTGGTGGCTCATGGAGCAATTTTAAAACTCTACTGAAGATTAAAGTTCTTCCTATTTCTTTTTTCTGAAATAATAACAACATAAAAGTCAAAAACTTTCCTTTTCACCAGGATCATAAAAAGTACAAATGTACTCTGAATTCCATCAAGTTCACATAGCCTATCTTCAACTATTCAAAGCAGGTATTTACCAAAAAAAGAAAAGAGAAACTATTCAAAGCAGGTTTGCATACCATGCATATTTCAGTTGAACTTCGACCTTAATTAGGAGTAGGATTAATTGCAAGACTTAGATTATTCCCACAGTAACCGTAAATAAGCACTAACCATAATCCAATTGAAGTTGAACTTGTGACATGCAGTTGCTTGCTTCCATTTATAAGTAAATAAATTGATCTAGTGCTACGCAGTGGATTACCTTTACTGGGTCGTGGGACACCTTATGTATTTTGGTATAAAGTTGATGAGAAAAAATTATTATCCAAATCTTATATACAATGACAAATGGACTAAACTTGGTACTCGGATTGGTAGATCTATTTCTTGTTAAAAATTTTGATCCCATGACTTCAAGTGATCATCCGCTAAACCTTTTAAGAGCACTAGTAGCAGCTATCCTATAATGGTTCTATTTCCTATATTTAGAGAAAATTTCATAATAATTCATAAAATAACTTCTACAGCAGATGCCCTAAATACACATGTGCGCCTTGGGTAGCTAGTGATTCTATATGTATTTGTTAGCTCTGTAGCTACCAAATACAATATTTTAATAATAAAAAAAAAGGTCTCTATCTGACTCTCTCTTCTTCACACCTTCACCCAACCTGCCCTTCTTCTTCATCCTCATCTTCTTCTTCGTTCAGCCTTGGTATCCCATCCAACAGTAGCTCGTCGTTGAGAGGTTATGAGAGCAACAACCACCGAATTATCGAGAAGCCATTATCACAAACTACATTTGGGATCGTTCAAAACAATTTGAAGCAAATGGGCATTGACAGAGACGAACACAGCTATCTATGTAGAAAAATTAGCGAGAACCCCTGACTGAAACCAGAACAGGATTGATTCAGAACACTTATGAGCAAATGGGCATCAACAAAAGTTGGAAAGAACCAACCAGAAAAGCAAAATCAGAGTTACATTATTGAAAGAATACCCTCTGTCAAGAACTTCTCGAACCTCGGCAATAGCTTCGCCATCCTCGCCGGGTCCAGATTCAGAGCAGCGTCGATCGCCAAAGCCAAGCACATAGCCACTCCGATCTGGGCGTTTGGATCCTGCTCCACGAAGAGTGCGTCGGCCAGGGGCTTTCGAAACGAGACGAAGCAAGAGAATGAAGAAGAACTGCACTCATCTCATACAATATTTTCTTTTTCTTTCCCAAAGTGATGCAGAGATTTCAGAGGAGAGAGAGAGAGAGAGAGAGAGAGAGAGAGAGAGAGAGATTTAAGGGAATGAAGGAGAAACGGAAGAAGAGATGATTCTTGCTTGACGAAGAGAGAGAATAAAAAAACTAAGGTAAAAGATTAATATATATATATAGATAGATAGATAGATATATAGAAAAAAAATAAAGAAAAGCTATTATGGAATATTTTTTATAAAAAATAAAAAAAATAATTTGATTCCCTAAATTTTTCCTAATGTTAGAAATCTACGGCGGGTGCTCTAAAGCAAGCCTCCCAAAGACCGATAATTGACAACTTCTATTTGCGCATTACTGAAATCTAGCTTTGTATTGGATAACCTCCACAAATACCTCCCAAAGTGGCCAAGACCTTTTAGTTTTGCTTTCAATCATCTAGTTAAGCAGTGTAAGAACAAAAATTGAAGAATCCAAGTCAGACTCCATGCATTTTAGAAGCAAAATCAAGTTCGACCTCTTCAGCTAATTAAGGAACTCGATAAGAGCAAAATCAACAAGAGTCATATGCAGTTCGGCATAGTTGCGATAAGGAAATTAAACCAATGAAATTAAAAGTGCTCTCAAACCACCAATTTTCTTGTAGTGACCCCCTCCCCATTGCTCTGGTTTGAAGTTTGTCTTTCCATGCCGGGCAGTGCAACTTTCATATTCAAATAGACTTGAGGATCCCCTCTCAAAGAGGTGGTTTGATCGGCACCTCCATGCATTACAGCCTTCCCCATTACATCAGACGTCCCTTTCATAAACACATGCAACAACAGTACTATGGCATAGCTGGTTGGGGACATTGTGAATTTCCACAGGGGTATGGATTCCTTGGGCAACAAATCAATGCACCACTCCAGCTAAGGGACTTTCTTCTTTGTACCAGGCTGTCCTTCCAAAGTAGGCCGTAGTGATATGGGCAAGCCAGTGGCTCTTTGACTGAGAATGGAGCTTCGAAGCTTGGGAACATGCGCCGATCGAGATCGACACCAATCAAGGTGAGTGGTACTTGGGTCCGGCCAATTCCATTTTGGGCTATAGGTCATTATGTCAGGCCCATATCTTTTGAAATTAAAGATTTTTTTTTTTTTTTTTGAGACAAAAGATTGTGACACCAGTACAGAAGCATAGTGGTCAGGCCCATAAGGATTTTTTTTCCAATGTAAGTTTGGGCTATCAGAGAATTGGTGGGCAAAGCTCGAATGGAGCAGCCTTGGGCGTGATTTAAGTGGTACAAGTACTAGCCTGTTTCAACTATCAACTAAGATCACTCACAGTGGATTATGTAAAATTCACTTTTGGCTAGAATAAATAATATAAATGCAAAAAACGTCCTCCATTGGCTTATCTATTCAAAAGTTAGAATAAATTTAGCCTCCATTTGTGAACAGTATAACTCTTTGATCCTTGGGCCTCATTTCGCCATTCCCAGCCTCTAGAAACCTTAGAGTGAGAGAGAGAGAGAGAGAAAGAGAGAAGAAAAAGGAGAAGAGAAAAGTGTGATCTTGAGGGCTTAATCTCACTCAAGAGGAGGTAATCATCTTTGCCTATCTCGTTGATCTTGTCTTTGGTTATCATTTCTAGTTTGATTCTACTTATTCTACTTGTTGTATAGTCTTTATATCTTAGGTTTGCTATAATGTTCGGTAGATTGTGTTTATTAGTTGATTTTGGTGGTTCAATTTGTTGGTTATATGATCTTTTTGTACGAATTACCATGTGATATTGGGTTGTTGAAAGTGTTTAAGTTCTGTTTTCAAGTTTGAGAATGAATCTATATGTTGATGCATGAATCTATGGTTAGATTAGTGTTAAATTAAGTTTTGGGGGTTTAGCACGCATGGATAAGTTTGGATGTTGTGGTCGATAAACGAACATTTGGCGGTCTAGTCGAACGATTGGTAACAATCGATAGACTCGAAATATGAACGTTCGATTATTGAACAGAATAATTGTTTTGTCCTCAAATCGTGTTTTAGGACGTTATAGCTTAGATTAAGTTTTGATTATTGGTTCTTTTTCAGATTTCGAGGTTGGATAGTCTCTGGACGATTTTTTTTAGGAGTCGTGCGAACCAGCCGGTGCTTAAACTCACACAGATACACGTTATTTTTAAGTTTCTTCATAACATGATTACTTTATACGATAAACGTACATATTTACAAATCACATGAAATATCTTTTTAAAACTCAATGAAATCTGATTTGTTTTTGAAATATTGTACTCTGATAGAAGAGAATTGATGAATAATTAAACAAATTTTGTTTAAGGTGTAACTCCTCTTCTTTTCTCTTTTTCGAGTGGTGAGACTCCACCAAATTTCTCTTTTCTTTGAACTGTGCGGCTCAGTCCTCTTTCTTTTTCCCCTACTCTCTTTCTTCTCCTCCAAATTCCTTCCTGCCCCATCTCACTTTTCGGACTTCTTTTTCATCTCATCAAAACCTTTAGAACATCTTATGCTACTTTGCAAATGTTGCAAAGATGGTCATATTGAAGTTTTTGTTTCCCATTTTAAGAGTTACATTTTATATTGTTGGGATGTTGGGTCCATCATTTTTATAAATGGATTATTTCAAGTTGTTTGCTTTTGTTAGTTTGTGACGTTTGATGGGTGTTTTATTGAGAAGAATAATCTTACTATATGTTTGAAAGTTTTTTTTTTCTAATTAAAAATATGGGAAGAGGCAACCAGTGTAATTACCCCCCTTAAAGGTGACCATCGGGATTCTCACCCGCTGTGGAATGTTCAGTTTGAGCCATAGCTACTGCCTTGGAAGATGAGTCCGTCACCACAGCCCCGCCAAAGTGCAAGGTGATAAAGCCTCTTTTTATTTAGTAGCATCTGGTTCACGGTCTACTACAACAAGCAGGTTCGAACCCATTGTGATGACCCAATTTTTTTTTTTTTTTTTGAAAACATAAAATGAGTCATCACAGTGGCACTACATGTCTCTCAGCCAACATACAGTACACATTCCATAACATATACCTGATAATCAGAGTTACATCTACACAGCGGATAACACATAATAAAATTATCAACATAGCAGAATGTACATCTATAAACAACACTTAATCACAACAAAAGAGTCATTAATATGTCTATCTGTTTAAGGCTTCTACATAGTTATTAAATACATATCAAAAGACTGGCTCTATATATAAGTGTCACATGCGGCACGAGGCATAAACAAAACTACCAAAAGGTGGACGTCCAAGTCCACACAGCTACGACTCCAGCGATGTGCCTCAGTCGAAGTACCCCAAATCTAGAGCTACGGGGTCATCCTCTACATCCGTTAAACCTGCAGCCAAAGCATCAGAATCTGTACGGTAGTGGGGTTAACCACAACCGTACTGGTGAAAGTATGAGTTCACCACCTCAATAATAAATCACTGAGGTCTCAGCACTATAGTACTCACTGGAGTAAACAAAGCACACAGACGTACGTACACATATACAAGGTTCAAGAACATCACTCTCAAATCATTATGTCCACACGCCAACACATCATCGAATACTAGTCACTACTGTAGATTGTCTTTAATTCCAAATTTAAAATTAACAACACCGCTGCTAGATGCAATTACTATAGATTCTTGTATAGAATGACAATATACACTGCCTGTGAAGCCGCATACCCACAGAGCAAACAACACACAAGTGCTAGAAGCCCCATACCCTAGACTTGCCTTGCATAATACACCGTCAGTGAAGCAACATACCCGTAGGGCAAACAACACATAAGTGCTAGAAGCCACATACCCTAGACTTTCCTTGCATAATACACCGCCCGTGAAGCAACATACCAGCAGGGCAAACAACACGCAAGTGCTAGAAGCCACATACCCTAGACTTGCCTCGCATAATACACCGCCCGTGAAGCAACATACCCGCAGGGCAAACAACACATAAGTGCTAGAATCCACATACCCTAGTAATAATTTGAAAATCATGCTTTGTATTCATGCAGATATTTCTAACAAGCCTGATTTAAATGTTAATGATTTAAGTACTTCTACTTCACATGCTTCTAATTATGAATTAGATTTTGTTGATATTAAGCCTGTGATAGAAGATACAGCTTGTTTAGATAATTCTTGCTTAACTAATCATGTGATGCATAACTCCAAGGAATCACAAGGTAAGTTTATTCCTAAATGTCATAATTGTGGGAAGATTGGTCGTATTAGGCCAAATTGTTGTTTGTTGAAATCCCACAGGTCTTGGATTAAGCAGGATGCTATATGGAAAAGTGAAGTTGAAGATTCTTCCTCATCAAAATATGTCCCTCCGCATAGGAGACATATAAAAGGTAAGAGCAATATTGTTTGTAAGAATGCTAACCATATTTCTGCAGAGAAAGTCAAGCAGCATTCCAACAAAAGAAGCTTGCCCACCTGTTATCATGGTGGCATCACCGGTCACATCCGACCCAAATGTCCACAGCTCCAAGCTCAGAAGAAGAAGGCACAGAGGAAGTTGCCTACTAAGACCACATCAGGTACTCTACCTTCGGCGGGATATCAGGTTCCATAGCATCAGCGGCAACAACAGCGGTCTGTTTCGAAGAACACATCAAGGCACCACAAGAAAAAGCTGCAAAAGTCTGATAGCAACCATGCCCATGAAAGGATGCTGAGCTTGTTACAAGGGATGCTGAGGAGAATGGACAGTATGAGCAATACTCGATCACATTTACCACGGGTACACAAGGGTTGGGTCAGAAAGGATGAGACCACTCACCCCTTGAGGGGGGTGGACTCACCTAGTATAGGTGCAGTCTCACCATACCTAGGATTGTGGCTCCTAAATCATAGTGCATGTAAGATACACTTGCATTGCATCTTTTATATTGTCATATCCTGTTCATGCTTTGAATATTTGTTATGGAACCATTTTTTCTATCCCTATAGTTTCTCTTCTTATCTTCAGAAAATTCTGCTTGTATTTCATAGGGATGACAGAGAAAGTACGTCGGGTGGCTGCTTTTCTATCTTGGTATAGGTAAACCTCTCTCCCTGAGGTCATGTTTGCCCTTACCTTACATGCTTGGACTAGATTTTTCTTTTCCTGTGTAGCATGTTTTTGTTGTTTTTCTACTTTTATTTTGAACAAAAAAGAAGAAGAATGGGGATTTGTTGCAAGGTTTCTTCTAAAAATTTTCAGCTATCTCATGTATATTTATCTGTTTTGACAGTTCTCTGTGCTTTGATAGAATATACATTCATATGGTTAAGATTCTAAATCTGATATGTGCTGAGTTTTCCTGCTGCATCTTTACTAGATAGTTGATTTTCTCATGCGATGAAAAATGTGCATTATCCAAGGCTCTCCTAAGGTATTTTTTTTCTCTCTGACTTTTAGCTTCTAAAAATTCTAATGAGAGAGATTATTTTTGCTAAGATGGTCAAACTGACCAACTCGCTAGTTGAACCTAGAACCCATAAATTCTGGCATTCTTTCTAGGTTGCAGCACCAAGTGATAAAAAGCATTCAAATCTGATTAAATATGGATAAATAAAAAGATTCACTGCTTTTGTGCTATAAATCTGTTCTTGAACTTGTCCCTATAGAAACAGTCAGTGACCAAATCATTGCGGAAATAGACGGTTACTAAAGGACAAAGCAAAAGAAAAGTGTTGTACCTTAGGGGGAGTGTATCAAATGAGGGTGGCTAAGCCCTAGTAAAATAAGGTTTGACCTCTGACTGATCTAACATTGATTTTCTCTCTTATTTAGAAAATCCGGGGTGATTTAAGTCATATCAGTAAACTTCTTACCTTATTGAGAAAGCCTTCACACACACACACGCATTGCATGAGTTAAGTTTACTATTGAAAATGTTTTGTCTGCAGGAAATTTATGCTCATTGATTACTTAACTCTTTTCTATACGCTTGCGTATTTTTGACCAACTATCTGACTGTTTTCACATGTTTAGATACATGTGTGTGCTGATTTCTCGTTGAAGACCTAACCTTGTTCTTTTCTCCTATTTTTATTTTTGGTTATGGTTTTAATTAATACTCTGTTTACCCTTTGTCATGTGTGACAAAAAGGGGGAGAATTTTTTGGTTTTTAAAACCAGGAATGTATTTCCAAACCGGTCAAGTGTTTTTGTCACAGGATGGCCAAAGGCGAGTTTGTTAGTATTTTATATTGGTTACATTCTGGATAAACAAAAGCACTTTATGTAATGGTTGCATTTTAACAGGATGGTCGATTTTCAATTCAGAATCTTCATGTATTCAGACAATGATCAAATCAAAGACAATAACTGATCACAAGCTTCTTAAAGATGTCCATGAAGAGTCCTTTCAAAATCCAAGACAAAAACAATCGGTTCCTGCGCAACCGTCCGGACGGGCCCTTGAAGGCGTCCGAACGCCCCTCAGTGTCCAGCAGATAACGATAAAGACGTCCGGACGTCAGAGCAACACCGTTCGGATGCTAGGTCAATCAGTATTCAACAAAGAGTTGGATTTCAGTAGTCGACACTGTTTGGGAAGTCTCTGCAAGCCGTCTGGACGACGTGGCAGCACGTCCGAACAATGTCCAGTATTTCAAAATATTCCAGAGTTCCGTTCGAACGCGGAAAGGATTTTAGCAAAGACCGTCCGGAAGCTCAGTCAAGCCGTCCGGACGTGAACCTGATAAAGATAGAATTGCGCTGTTTTCTGAAAGGATATCGCAGAAAACCGTCCGGACGAGGCTAACTGATGAGTGCCAAATATTGTGTATTTGGACCCCTTGATTTACATTAGTTAGACCTTTAGCCTTGTTATTTTCTGATGATTTGGTTAGTTTTTGTGTTTTTGTGTTTTGTAGGGCAATAAGAGAAAAATGGCAAAAATTCATGAAGAAATGCTTGGAAATTCGGAAGTCCTGAAAAGTCGATTG